>JBBYHQ010000014.1:2516526-2529026 GCA_038382645.1 Spergularia azorica
TTCGGTAAGTAAGAACATAATTTCATTTTATTTTTTAATGTTTTTATTTGTTTTGGTGTTTAATAAATACCCAAATACCTTAAAGTGTGTTTTAAAAATAAGATTTTCAACTTTGGTGTTTTACAAATACCAAATACAATTTTGGTGTTTTTTAGATCCCACCCTCATCACTTTGGTGGCTAAAAAAGACTTCTTTGGATTTCAGCTAG
This sequence comes from Spergularia azorica, assembly GCA_038382645.1. Classification (NCBI taxonomy): domain Eukaryota; kingdom Viridiplantae; phylum Streptophyta; class Magnoliopsida; order Caryophyllales; family Caryophyllaceae; genus Spergularia; species Spergularia azorica. Next base: position 2,516,736 of record JBBYHQ010000014.1, read on the forward strand.
TACCTTTTTAAATTCGGAGCTGTAGAGTGGAAATTGTACAAAAAAAGGTTCTGTTTATGCGCAAGGGCCTGGTAGTCTGGTACTTGGAGAAGGATTCTTGGAATTGTAGGAGTTCCAGCACTCCTACAATTTGTACCAATGTTACTTCTTTGGGAGTCACCTCGTTGGTTATGTCGAAAGGCAATCTTCGTTAACAATACGAGTCTTATTTAAAACGGTCTTAGCATTTCTTTTAACGAATACTCAGGATCCTTAAACGAATATAACTAATTCATCATGTTATAGGGCAAACAAGAGGAAAGCCAAAATCATCACAGCCTTCACGAAGATCTAAGATCAATATATAGAAGGAGAAATCACCAAGTGAAACAGGATCCAGAGTGTCGGATGTGTAGAACCAAACTGCTCTCTTTCCCCTGTGACCGTGGGACTTGATGCCATTGAATGCATTACGGGCATACATTTCACTGATAAAACTGGAAGAAAGGGGCTGCTGATCTTAGGGGCAGTTTGGTTCACATTTTGGAATGGAAACGGATTGGAAACAAGAATGGAAACGTATTGGAATCAAGTTTCATTCTTTTTAAATGTTATTTGGTTAAGCATATGAATGGAATGATTCCACAAGTAAGGGCAAAATGGAAAATTGATCTTTCAATCAAAATAACCACCATCACCTCAACTATTCTCTCTCCTCCTTCGGCCGCCACCGTTGACCACCCGCCGCCGCCGTTGACCACCACCAACCGCGACCGGTGCGACAACCAATATCATCATTTCAACCCAAATTACATAACTAACAAGCCTATATGATTACTTTTTCTTAATATTGCTCCAAATGATGTAGATCTAGGAATTTGTTTTCGTTTTTTTTTTTATTTCATGGTGGAAAACGTGGTGGGGGAGGGATATGGACGGCCGTTGATGTGGCCGGTGAAGTCGCCGGAGCAAGGGCGACCGGAGGGTGGCTTTGCTGGCGGGATGGGCGGCGGCTCGTGTTATCCAGCGGCGGCTTGTGGTGGTCCGGTGAGGGGTTGGTGTGTGGGAGGAGAGAGAGGAAGGAAGGAGAGAGAAAATGATTAGGAAGGATTCATTTTTGTAACTTTATGTTTTTTGTGGGATTCATTTTGGGGATTGGAAAGGGAGTGGGAAAGGATTAGAAAACAAAAAATATGAAAACAAACACAATGTAACGGAGTGGTAATCGAATCCGTTTTCAATCCTCCCAAAAATCATGAACCAAACGCCCCCGTAAGCATTTCTTGGGTTATTGTCTGAAGGTCTCTTTCCGCGAGACAACGTCCCATACTCCGCCCATTAGATTGAATGAGACGAAACATTTTGGCGAAATCACTTGCAGCGATTACATGAACAATGTTATAGGTAGTAATGCTCCTGCTTGGGATTGTACCATGTGCTTGAAGAAGCTATCTTGTGGCTTTTCTTCATCACCAGCCGAAAGCAGGGAGCATTTTTCATAAAACGTCAAATGTACCATGTCCACAAAATTGAATACCTAGGTATCATGTAGAAAGTGGCAAACTAGAGAAACATCATGCGCAATCCAAAAATATAACGAAAAAGAAACACCACATTTACAATCAAGAACCGTGTTTGGACATTTTTACTGTACATCTGCCCAGCAGGGAACCAATTCAAAAAATGGGGTAAATCAAAAAGTATGAACTGCTCCAATAGGTATTACCGTATTAGGGATAATTACAACATTGACATAGAAAGCACTTTAGTTGCTGGTCATATATTGGAATAATGCACAAAAAGGGCTCAGTGAAAACAATAGACAAACTTACAAACTTGCCAACTGCATATAATATCAGTTCAGAATAAATGAACCTTTTCTCTTTCAGAAAAAAAAAAAAAAAAAAGGAAACGAAACAGGCAGCAAGAGAAATTAGTTATTTCTTTTCTGTAGTGACACCAACGACGACATTACTGACCTGTGGAATGACGATTGCACCATCAGTGATCGCTCAGAATGGACTTACCATACGTATTTGTGATGAATTGAGTACAAGAGCAGAGAAACTTACCAATTTACCACTCCCGTCAAATGACATGGGATTCTCCACAACCACAGTTTGACTCTGGGAATCTGGGATTGCCTGCAGACCAACTTGATATAAGATTATAATCGAAATGGCAACCAACCAACCACATGTCTATCTCATTGAAGGTACGGCATGTTAGGTCATAAAAGTTAAAATGTGACTAGTCAGTATAAATGTTGACGTTAAGCAAGGCTGCATCTCAATCTGAGCAAGGCAAGCCCAAAAAGTGATCACACTCCAGCTTTTTTATTTGGGCAATTCAAGCTTACATAGAATATAAAGTCGTATATATTACTTAGCTGAGCTTCCACTACTTACTGTTGAAGTAGATGACGTAGATAAACCATTGGACCCAGTCAGATTCGGTAAACTCCCATTGGCAGTCTGAAGGGACATCAGGAAAAGGGTGTACTTACGAAAATCAGAACAGTTAAACAACTGAATACAAAAAAGCCTTAGATGTGCAGTAAAATTCAACATTAGGATATCAATTCCATATGGCTCAACCACAGGAACTACAGTTCTTTTCAATCCAAACTTGACAGACTAATGACAATTAAAATGATATCAATCGTCCACAACACAGGCTTTTCATGCAGTTGCAGGAAAGATCTTATATACGAAAGTTCATCTAAAACCCCAATCTCAAAACAAAAGTCAAGTTGTAGCACTCTTCATGCAGGAAGGATTTTGAAATCGCTTATACATCAATGCAACAACAACATTACCCCAGTGCCGGCACTCAATGACTCACGCCATAAGGCGGGGGTAAGAGGGTTCGGATGTACGCAAGCCTTACCCCTACGATGAAACATAGAGAGGCCGCTTACAGATAACCGTTAATGAAAATTGATTACATCAAATTTCCCCAGACATGGGACGCAATGAAAAAAAAAAAATTCTTTCGATATTGTGCTGAAGGAACAATGAACTTACCCCGACATGAGTGATATAATGACAAACAGCACATTTGACAGAAGGAGCTCCAAAGGGATACATAAGGGTCATCTGGCAACTTCCGCAACGAACTGTGGCAAACTGATTGTGCGCTATTGACAATCACGAAACAAAGAGATTAGCAGCCGAAGTCTCATTAGCATAATAATTTACTACAATAGTACAATACCATGTATGAACAAATCCTGTTTCTCAGAAGAAGAAAAAAGGGAGGGGGGGGGAATGTCTGGTGTAAGTATCAACTCCTCAACAGATTCTCAAGGCCATAAGGGGACTGTAATAAAAACAATAAACAAACTATTACTGTGAAATCTACAATTTACACAGGTATTTTATAATGTATTGCTGTTTTTCTTCCCATAAAGCAAGAACTAGGCTGAGGCTTAAAGCTAAAGTAGGAAGATCCCATAGTCAATACAGAATTCACAAACTGTGAGATTTCATGACAAAATACAAAAAAAAATAATTCGGCTTCCTAAGGCTTAGGCAGGAGAATTAATGGTACAAACATACTTAAACCATATTGACGGGTTAAACCAATATTTAGAAGGGGAAAATAAACAAAGGAAGAAAACAATATTGACCCCCGATTTAGATTAATGAGAACTACAAGTACACACTCTCCTATCCTCTTTTTCTGGAGATCCGCTGTATATATAAGAAGTGTACATTGGCTTCTCCCATCCACGGATCCACCCTTACTCTCCCAAAATCTGTAGGTGGTCTCGCTCATAGGAACGTTGAAAGCTTATCTAGGGTTTGCTGGGGAAATGTTTTTGGAGGGTTCAAAATTCATCAACATCTAATTCTATTAAAAGTTTACAGAGCAAGATATGCCTCTCCAGTTTTTACAAACCTAAAACTAGCTATCCTCGGCCCTTGGGCTTGAAAAAGTATTTTTAAAGCTACCTATCTTCTCAGTCATGGTTTTGACTGGAAAGTAGGCAATGGACCTCAAAAAAAAGAAAAAAAAAAAAAAAAAAGGCAAGAGTAGGCTGTTCAAACATCAATTTGCTCAAGTAACTGGATTAATGGCCATCCACCAACTCTTCTTAGCACAACTCCTCCGGATAGAATTACCATAGACACCAATACCATAGACACCATTACCCATTCAGATTCTTCTTGGAGTGTTTCCATTCTCAAACAATATTTCAGGCCCAAATCCATAAACGAGATAAGCAGCATGGAAGCCCCTCTGCGCACACAAAGAAATTCACCAGTGAGGGGCATTATACCGCAAAGTCAGGATATCTTTTTCTCAATGGGAGTACCGAGTATGACAAACTCATAGAGTCATAGACTACATCCAATATCTGGAACTTAATATGGTCATTGTCTGTTGCTCGGAAAAGGAAACACTTCTCCTGGAAACTTTTGCATCAAATCCTACCGACAAGAGAAACTCTTCACATAATGTCCTCCCTCTCAGCCCTCTGGGTCTATTCAGCAATACCCAACCTGAAACTCCAGAGCACCTCTTCCGAGAATGTTATATACCACAACACATTTGGATTTGCCGTCCTTCAGGAGTTAAATACACACCCTCCCCTTGCATCCCCCTTCAAACTTGGTTCACTAAGCTTTTAACTTGGGTGCTTCGAACCCACCCTGACATGTCAACCGCTGTCCAATTTCTCGCCACTTTTCAGGCTATTTGGACTCCCAGAAATGAAATAGCTAATCATGAAGCTATTCCCACCATTATTACCCCCCTCTCCCGTTTTATGAAGGATAACCAACAATTCACAACAATCAACAAAACACATGCTCACAACATCACACCCCCAAGGCCCCAACTCTCCACCAGCCTTCCCCTAGAAATTTTCCTCCACCAGAATGCAATATCACTATCCAATGCAGGCGAAGGTACAAGACAACTGTTCAATAATTCATCATATTCATGGAAAGACCTGAGCACAGGGGAGCAATATCAATGTCAAAGACCAAGATGTTCTACTTTCCTCCTCAATGCTATTGCTTGATAGAAGCACCCAAATGGGCAGAAAAGCAACAGCTGCGTGCAGTTCTCTACTCACTTCCATCAAAATCATGGTTAACACTATCACTTCAAGCACAACACCGCAGATTCATGCTCTCCACATTGTAGGACGCATCAAGGACATTCTCTGTTCTCATCTTTCATGGACTGTAATCTGTACAAAATTGTAGTCTTCTCCACACTTGTTTGTCTTTTTTTGTTGTTTTTTCAGGTTTTCATATCATTACGGATGTATCTTTTATTCTGCTGTCTCTGTTAATAATCTTTATTCCATTGTTGCCAAAAACATACACACTGACTCTCTTTCATGGCCATCTCCATGACTCCATCAATACGGTGTAAAGACACGGAAACTTTAAGTTGAGAATTTTAGGTTTATATTATTCTACTTGTGATGTTTAAAAGCTTAGATTTTACAGGAAGCACAGAGTTGTAATTCTGATCCTAACTTAGTAACACACCATAGAACCAAGGACAAGCTGGATTACATTACATACTTGCAAATTGAAAGCATCAAGGTCAGGATTATAATGAGCAATCAATAAAACTCAATTTCATGAATGAATTTTCCTTTTTAGGAACTGTAATCGCAAGCAGACTTGGATAACTCATTCAAAATCGTGTGATGGTTTTGAGCAAAGGAAACAATATCAATCCATATAAAGGATGCAACTACTCACTACTCTAGATGTGAGATCTGTAGATGCAAATGAACAAGACAGATTAAAACCATACGGAGAGAAGAAGAGTGGACGATGTAGGAATACGAATCAGCTCTAAGGAGAAGTCTAGAGACTGACAATAACAACAACATCTTTACCCCAGTGCCTTAAAGGCTCCCGCCATAAGGCGGGGTAAGGGGGGGTCGGATGCACGCAAGCCTTACCCCTATTGACACATAGAGAGGCTGCGCACGGATGACCCAAAATGAAAAGTGCTTCGAGAAATCTAAAGACTGCAAAGAAGAAAATATAGAGACATGCAGGACTTTGCAGAGACATTGGAAATGTGACTGCCACTGCCGACTGACGCATTGATGGGAAAGTCTTCGGCTGCATCAAACCCTTTGACTATTAGAACTATTTGGAGGAATAATCCCTCTCTCAATTGGTATGAGCTTGTAGTTTATGTCTTGACATTTCTTGGACCTTAGCAATTATTTTTGAGTTATTATATTGAGCTCTTCTACAGACTGGTTTATCTACATCACTAGCATGGCCTCATCACTTGCAAAGCTCATTGGCAGCAGATTACTGCATATACCAAAAGGCAGCAAAACCAAGTGTTCACTTTGCTAATTTACTTTTGTGTAGAAAACTCGTTGCATTTTGTTAGAATTAATCTACAAGACACTAGAGCACCATAAAACGTTTTGAAATTCCTAGAAATGTTATTGAACAATATAGTAATTACAGTATTCCAGAAAATTCAATTAGCCAACATGGGAATCTATAGATAGGCTATACTCATGCTCATGTAGTCCATATCCAATGTAAAAAAACTGAAACAAGAAAGTTTACCATGCCAAAATGCAGCCCTAAAAATTTCAACTTGATATCATAGTGACGGTTCGATCCTTCTAGGGTTCCGATGTCCCGATTTCATATCCACACAAAATAAAAAATAAAAAATAAACATTGAGAAACCAAAACAAAAAAACTCTCCATACATTTATAGATTTATTGAAGGGGAGCCTTGGCGCACCGGTAAAGGTGTAGCCGTGTGATCGGTAGGTCACGGGTTCAAGTCCTGGGAGCAGCCTCTTCTCCAAAAAGTGACAAGGAAAGGCTTGCCATCAATACACCCTTGTGGTGGGACCCTTCCCCGGACCCTCACTTTGCAGGGACGCCAATGTGCATCGGGCTGCCCTTTATAGATTTCTATAAAAACCTTCTAAGAACTTCAGTAACGACAGCTATTGATGATGGTATCATTTCTTCTGTTTAGACAAACTGCTTGACCCCTCAATGAAACATCTCTCTGATAAGGCCCATTACAGATGAGGAGAAAACCTGTGTTGCACTCTATTGATGAAAAAAGAGCCCGAACATGGATAGTTATACCTCTGCTTTTTCCAAAGCTCCATGGACTATAACGGGCAAAGACATTATTGCAGCTTTTTGAGATTTTTTCTCAACAGGTGGGTTGATCCCCAAGTCCGAGCTGCTCTTATCACTTTGGTTCCTAAAATTCAAACTCCTCAAAGTGTGTCTGACTTCCAACGTATTAAAGTGGTTATGCCAGATTTGATAGGGCACGAGCAGGCTGCATTCGTTGCTGGTAGAGATATTTGTGACAATGCTCTCATGGCTCAAGAGTTGGTCAGGAAATATGAGAGAGCCCACTTATCCCTAAGTGTGTCGTCAAGATGGTATTAGGAAGCCCTTAAACTCTGTGGCGTGGCCTTTCCTAGCAAGTGCGCTTCAGGCTTTTGGGATAGATAAGAGTTTTGTAGACTAGCTCATGACCTATCTATCTAGTGCAAGCTACTCCATCAACATATATGGGCATGATCAAGGATTTTTGTAAGGTAGTAGAGGCCTGTGACAAGGAGACCCTCTTTCCCTTATCTCTCTGTGCTAGGTATGGAGGTCCTTTCTCAGTTATTAAGGAAGCTCCCAACATGCCTAGGATTCTCAAAGCATCCAAGGTGGTCAAGATTGGGGTTGAAGCATTTCATATTTGCAGGTGATTTACTTATATTTACTAGGGGAGGCCTTCCCTCTGTGATGGCAGCAGAGAGATGTCTTTCAAAATTTGCAGGCTGGTCAGGGTGGCAAATGTGAGTAAGACCCATATATTCTTTGGAGGAGTCTCTGAAGAAATCAGACATTGCATACTCAAGGGCTTCAGGGTCTGTGGAGGGCAAATTTCTGTTTAAATGCCTGGGGATGCCCCTCAATACTGCTAGGCTCTCTATAACTCTATTGGCATGTATCAGTCTCTTGCTTCAAGAATTTAGAGCAAATTAGCTCATTGGGCAGATTATATGCTGTCATCTGTGGGTAAAACACAACTGATTAACTAAGTGATATCTAGAATTTGCAATTTTTGGGTGCAAGCCTGTTAATTCCTGCTGAGGTAGCAAAAAAGATGAACAAAATATGCAGGAGGTTTTTCTGGGCTATAGTGATGATCATAAGAGAAGGCTGTTCAAGAGCTGGCATCCCTTTGTGCACCACATTAGGTTGGTGGTTTAGGGTTCAAGGAGATTATATGTTGGAACAAAACATTACTAATGAGAAGGTTTGCTAGGTAAACGCCAGTAAGGATGTACGGACAAAATGGGTGTGTAAATACCTGATTAACGGAGCTGATTGCTGGAGAGTACTAGCTTCAAAAGACTCCTCAATCACTTGTAGAGGTGAAAGTTATTAGAGATGAAAGTTATAGGTGAAGTGGGCTCCATAGAAGAAGCTAAAGAACTCTTTGCAGGCTGGTACATAGCAGGAAAGCTCCATTTGCGCAGCGTTTACGACTTTCTCAAGCCTCATTACCCTGTAAGCAAGTGGCATAAACAGGTTTGTCACCCTGTCTTACTTCCTAGCCACTCCTTTACTCTTAAGTATGGCACTTCAAAATATAATGCCCACAGTGGATAAACACATGGGCAGGGGGTTTCAGCTAGCTAACAGATGTATACTCTGTTGAAGAGGAAGAGGAATCAATGGCTCACCTGTTTTCTGGTTGTAGTTTCACAAGCTTAGTTTGAAAACGAATCCTGGTGTGGATTGGCCGATGGAAGGATTGGGCTTACCAGGAGGGAATGGTCGATAAAAAGAGAGATGAATTAGACGAGCAAGATTGCTAGAGATAATTTCTGGAGGCATATTTGGCTAAAATGTAGTATTGGTGCACCAGTCAGTGAGCTATGGGGTGAACGCAACATCCGAATATTTCAGAACAAAGAGCTTAGTTCAGAGCAGATTATTAATTGCATTGACTTTGTGGTCTGAGTAAGAATGTTATACCGATGTAATGAGATTGAGGAGATTGATCTAGCACAATATCTTGATGCCTAATGCAAGGCTTAATGTTTTGAGCTCTATTTTGTAATGCTTCTAGTTTGGAATGAAATTTATCTTTTTCCCAAAAAAAAAAAAACGAAAGAAAGACCATAAAAAAGCAATGGTTTGTGACACGGGTATCAACAAAAACACAAAAGGAAGAGTTATGGGTGACAAGAGCATCTACACAACAACAAAGTTGGTGACAGGGAAATCAACAGGTCATGTAAGTTATTCAAGTCTCTATTGAATTTGATACAATACACCATGAATATATTCTGTTTAGAGTCGATGGAATCAAGAAACACTAATTTAGTACATGAAACAAATAAATACCAAAATCTACCATAGTATCATAGAGTATTGATTTGCCGTAACCCCATGCAGCTAACATCTCTCACAAATTTGCTAATGAAACTTTATAGACGAGACTTTATCTGAGTTTAACTTTAAATGTAATACACACAACAACCAATCCTTATTCCCAAAATGAGTTTAACATTAAATATCTTAGATATTTACCTCTCAATCAAGACTTATATTTCAAAGAACACACAAGTTATTTCACAATTAGCATTTTTGGAGGATTAATGTTGGCCTAGCGGTTGGATAATCAACCCACCTGCGGGTTGTCCTCCGTTCAAATCCTCATGTTCCCAAAAATAAAAAATAAAAAAATAAAAACCAACACCACTTGCCATATTTGATAAAAAAATATCAAATTTCCACGTGCAGATGCACGGGTATAAAGCTAGTAGGAACAAAGAAATTCACCCTATCAATCTCGTCAAAATGTGGCCCCAAACATTACAACTCATAGTTTTGGGGTGAATCAGCGAATCTTCACGTCTTATCAGAATCAAGCCTTCATGTGTTCTGGCAAGCCAACCTTTTACTCGAGCGAATACGAGTTTCAGTTGCACATTATGCATCCCTCTCCTCATCATTTTCCAATTATTATCCTTATCGAACCATGGATTTTAACCCTATAGGCTATACCTTTCCCTCCCCTTCCTTTACCTCCATTTCTATCTATGCAAACAAGATAACTATTATCCTGTTGAACTTGCAAAGGTTTTAGCGTACACCAAAGAAAACAGAATACCCTTTGGCATACAAGAGAAATCTTAAACTTTGGATATCAGAAACTAAATTTAGGGCTTCCTATGAAAACATGAAGAGAAGGAGCTACGAAATAAACATAAAACAGCGTAAGCAGTACCTGGGGGAGGATTCACATTTGTTAGATTCACTGTATGACAGCACAGGCACCTCACACTACTTGCCCCGCGTGTATACATTAGTAAAGTATGACAGCGCCCACAGATGATCTGGTCCATTTCCAATCCTACAGTCAAGAATACATTTATGCATTTAGGAATGTAAAATATGTTGAAAGAACCATGATATTAAAGAACACCCCATGATGTCATATTACGTAACAAGAAAATCAACAGTCAGCACTGAACCTCATCAGCAAACCAAGGAACACAAATGCCGCCATCAAAGAAATTCATGACCTACTTCTATGCAACATAGGCCAATTAATTATAGCACACTTTTTTATTCTTTATATTTGTTGATTTACAACATCCCTTTTCCGCCACATTCCTTTAATCAACAAGCTAACAAGTTGTATGCATTTGTAACTATGTATACAAATACCCTGTTAAAGTTAAACCCAGGCAATCGGCTCCCGGAGGGGTTAAATTTTAAGGCTTCCTGCAACTCACTCCTTTGGTAGTGTGTCAGACCTAAACCCAACATTCTATCAGTACGACAACCATATCAGTGAAGGTTTGTGTATCCGTTTCATCCTGTGACATTTTACCTACAATCTCATGCAAAATCAATCACAAAATCATCTATGTAATGAAAATATGATATAAAAGGGTTGCGTAGATGACAACACTTATCTGGGTAAGCTTCACCTACTTTTACATATACAGCTTATAATGAAATTGCACATTCACACTGACATAAATCGAAATAGTGAAGAATAATTTCTACTTCAAGACAAAACCATAACATATGTAAATCAGTAAATGTGTGAAATTGAAGTGCATATTGCAGACTAACAAGGCTGAGCCATGAGACTTTGACATCAAAAGCAGTCATTCATATCATATATAGTGCAAAACTCGCACGAGTATAAGTATCTTCTCATAATGAAGCATAACTAATAGGATCATACGAAGGTACATAAACTACACCTGAAAATAAATTGTACTTGTACCAGTACCCCCCCCCCCCAACCAACATAAAAGCTGACATATAACAGCCCCAAGCAAGGAGGCGAGAAAGATATATGTACCAGAAGTCTCAAGAGCAGCTAAATGTTCAGATAAGACATTAGTAATAGCTCCAGCTTAACTGGAAAGTGCTGAAGTGACTCCAAGTCTCCAACTGTAATTAATCTTTCCTGTCATATATGGAATGCCACGTAAAGATGATTTTATTTCCTCAACAACTGATCATCAAATCAGCACAGTCTCAATACAGCATCTCCCAAAACATAGCACTCACCCCAAGGGATAGCCTTTCTCACTCAAAACAGTTCATTGTCTTCTATTATACCCTTTCAAGGAAGCGACCCAAATAACTTAAATCTCTTTGACACCTGGGACAGTGACAGAATCTTAAAATTTGATAAAGTCGAAGGCCAATCAATGGAAAATAATCACAGAGACTCAAAGAACATGGGATACCTAACGTCAACTCTTCCAAACGTTCATCGTAGTCCACAATACACCTAAACCCGCATAAACTTTACAAGCTCCTTCACTTACCCATCCCAATGGCTGCCAAAGGGAAGTATAGAAATCTCCAACAAAAACTCACAAAGAATTATGTAATAGTACAACTCTCCTGTGAGACCGTCTCACCCTGTGAGACGGGCCCAAAACAATCAGCCCATCTACAATTTTAATAAAAACTAAAATAAAAAAGCAGCAAAAAATCCCATACCGAAAAAAAAAAAAAGAAAAAAAAAAAAAACACAAATATCAACACGACGTTAACCATCTCCCCCATTCTGCAGTTTCTTTCTTTTTTTTTTTTTTAAGAGGGGAGATTTTCACGGCAGACATGGAGGAAACAAAAAACAACCACCAACAAACTTGCAAGTATATTAATTCTTTTGCTGCATCTCGCATTCATCTTGAAGAAGATCATCAATCTGAAAACACCAACAAAACGGAGGTATATTTTTTACCCTGAAAACTTTGAAATTGAATTCCATTGGTTTTTTTTTTTT
>JBBYHQ010000014.1:2547249-2557487 GCA_038382645.1 Spergularia azorica
ATATTTTTTTATGAAATTGAAAGTCAAAACTTGTCTCGTAACTTGAAAACGTCATATATATTGAAATGGAGGGAGTACTAGTTACTACCATTTTACAGTAATTTATAATAATAGTGATAAAAAGGAGTACAGTGTTGGTAATAGTACAGTAACTCATAATTACAGTCTTTAATTAACTTCATGCTTAAAAGCTAATGTAGTTGTGAGTAAAGTTATTTGCCCCAAAATAAAAAATCTTGGCTTCGTTCATCGTCGACTCGAAATCGTTAGTTGTCATTTGCTTAACATTTTTTAACAAAACAAGTTCAAGTAATATAATCTCATGTTTAGGTGCTTCCTATTAGCTAACATGAGCATCAGATGCTGTTTTAATACTTTGTCTTTCTTTCCCATTTTTTCTTGTAAACAAATTTTAATTAACTTGATTTAAATTATTTTGGCAGGGGGTTTTGCTAGCTAATAAGGTGGTAGCTGTGGCTGTGGTTGCTCCAGAAGAAATGTACTGATTCAGTATTCTTTCTTTTAGCTTTATTTGAATATTATCACTGCACCAATATTTATAATAATTATTAATAATTAATTATAATAATAACTATAAGTGCTTTATATTACCACAGTGTTTCAGCGGTAGCTGCTACACTCATCATTCAGAAAATTTCTGAAGCGTGAAAAAATAACCCCCACCTTTTTTTAATTTTCTTCACAGTAACAACATTTCTCTTTCTTTTTATTTTGCAGAAAAAGCCACATTACAGTACTCTCTGAAACATCGTCATCAATGCAAACGACATAACAACTCTCTCTCTCTCCATCAACTCATTCACAAGCCTGAAAAATTACAGCAGAAGAAAAAAAGAAAAGAAAAGAAAAGTTCAACTATCTGATTTAATTTAAATATTATATTATTGAAAGTATATTTATGTGAGAGGGATTATTATTTATTATTATGAGAGTGGGATGGTATGGAGGTGGACGACATTCATTCACCAGCGTCAAAGTACTCTAGGGTTAACTCCAATGGTGAGAGACTTGACTCTGCAAAGATAGGACTCATCGGCGGCAACGATGGTGGTGGTGGTGGGGCCAGCTTAGAGGATAAGACTAATGTAATCCGCCGAGCTGGGCCCGGCATCAAAGCAACCGCGGGAGGTGGTGGTGGGGATGTGGTGGGTGGTGGTCGGTTTGGGAGGCAGTGGCAGCACTCGTCGAGGATAATTAGGGTTTCGAGGGCGTCGGGTGGGAAAGACCGTCACAGCAAGGTGTGGACGGCGAAAGGGCCGAGGGATAGAAGGGTGAGGTTGTCGGTGAATACGGCGATCCAGTTCTACGATCTGCAAGATAGGTTGGGGTACGACCAGCCGAGTAAGGCGGTGGAGTGGTTGATTAAGGCGGCTGCTGATTCTATCAATGAGCTGCCTTCTTTGAACACCACTAATTTCCCACCGGAGACGCCGAGGCAGCTCAGTGACGAGAGGCGGTCTGGGAACCTTGTTCTTAGCTCAGCTGATGCAGAGATGGACTGCAACAACAACCAGAACAACATGGTCCAGGGACAGCAGCAGGTGGGGACAGGGTCGTTGTCGATGTCGAAATCGGGATGTAGCAGTAACAACTCGGAGACGAGCAAGGGGTCAGGGTTGTCGCTGTCGAGGACTGAGATCCGGGTGAAGGCGAGGGAGAGGGCGAGGGAGAGGACGGCTCAGGAGAAGGATAAGGACACTGAGCCGTCGTCTAGGGTTAGTGTTGCTGCTCATGCTCATCATAACAGTAACAACCACAACCACCAGCAGCCGATGACTCAAACGTCGTCGTTTACTCAGCTTTTAACGGCTGGAATCAACAATCTGAATGATAATGCGGCGGCGAGTTCAACACCTTCTCCTCACCATAGTGGTGGTGGGAGAGGGAGAGATGTTGCTGACAGTACAACCACTCTTCAATGGTTGTCGTCCAGCTGTACAACTCCCATGGCGGATTACTTTGGGACTGGACTGATGGGTTTGTCTGCGTCTCGGCCGACTAATAATTCAATTCACCAGCAGCTCAGCAACGGTCCACTCCCTCATGTAATGTCGCTTTTGCCCTTTTCTACCTCTCAGGAGATTTCACACCACCAGCAACAGCAACAGCAACAGCAACAGCAACAGCAGCAACATCAACAGCATTTCCCGTTCTTGCATGACCACCCTTTCATGCCAGTCCCCAGCAACACCCCCACAACTGGAGCGGGGGCGAATGGTGGCAGCAGCAGTGATAATTACAACTTGAATTTCTCAACCTCGTCGTCGTCCACGACTTCTGGCCTTGCCGCTGGTTTCAATAGGGGGACCCTTCAGTCCAATTCTAATTCATCGTCTCTTTTGTCTTACCTCCAAAGGTTCTCCTCCACCGCAGACGGTGGTTCAAGCGTGCCTTTTTTCCTTGGAGGTGCTCCCATTTCTCCTGTTGTCCAGAATCAGCACCACCACAACCACCACCAGGACTTTAACCCAGCCGGGTTGCAGCTTTGTTACGGTGACGGAACCCACCATTCAGACCAGAAGGGCAAAGGAAAGAACTAGTAGCTGATGTTCTCATCTCCAATTTGTAAGTCCTACTGCTCTACCTTTCCTGCTTTCTATTTTATTTACTTGAAATAAATAATTAGTTACATTTTCTGCTTTAATTTCTTTGTTTTCAGGGTCTTTTCCACACTTTAATTGTCCGCTTTGTTTCATAGTATGATAATATGATATGATGTTTAAAAAAAAGGTGCTTACCTTGATGCATTACATACTTTTTGGATTTATGTATGTGTATATTATGATTTCATAGTACTGTGAAAAAAAGAAAAAGGGAAATGCGCAACTTTGGTAGTGTGATTAACATATCGATTTTTCTTTTGTGTGTTTAAAGAACGCATGTTACGAATTTACTAATGTCTTATTTATGCGAGATTGTCACTTAGGAATCAAACTATTTAGTAGATAGGAGTAGTTTGTTTGCGAAAATTTCTCAGAAATTAGATATGCAATAGTCTATTAGAGTTGTCCTTCACACAATAATAAAAGATACAGTATTAGTTTAAAATAAATCACACTGCACTAAATTACGATATAAAATTGTGATGAGTAACCCAATGAACTTGTCTTATTGTGATTTGTTACATGGAAAAATGTGAATAAGAATAGCTAGGCAATCGGCTCCTTGTCTGGTTGAAGAGAGTGGAGAAACAGGTGTTGATAATCCACAGAGTTGTTTCCAAAACAACGTTACAGAGATAAAAAGATGGAGTTTAAGGTGTTATACTTGGGATTTAGAAACCCAATGACCATATGCTTCCCTATGTAAGTTGTTGTCTATGAAATTAAATTTTGTGTGGACAGTGTTTCCAACGGCTCTCTTACTAACAACTGTCAGCAATCTATTTGATGCTTCCTGATTGGTTGGGAAGCCAATGTTGATGGTTTCTGCCATCTTTTTAGAAATTACAAATAAGTCTTTTTATACAGTATTTGTGTTGGTTCAACATTTAAGTTGTGACATTCAATTTCGTGTTCCACTCATTCATTTGAGTAAAGGTACTCGTTAAGTTTTTGTTTATGAGTGCCCCATATGGGGAATTTTTTTTTTTTTTTTGTCGTAAAAAGTTGTTTTTATGAGTTTTAAAAATTGTAGCTGCGATTTCGTGTGCTCGAGTTTTAGTTTAAGAGGTTATTGAATGACTTTTCTGTTTATTCTCGATTTCAAGTTTACGGAAAGCAAGAAAGAGGTTAATCTTGTACTATGTTAGGACTCCATAATGACTATATATCACCAAGTGCATTTCAATGGTTGGTGTTTGATTGATGTGGTTTAGATTTTGAATAAATATTTACTATTTTTAGGACCGTCTTATACATGTGACTAACTTAACACATTATTAGGTACCAAGAAAACTTAAACATATTACAAACCATTAACATAGAAAAAAAAAACTCAATTACTAAAGGTCTAATGTGACCTTTAGTATTGTCTAATGTGTATTCCAATACTTTGTAGAGCCAAATCACAATTTTTACAATATATGAGTGTTCACTTGCATTTTCCATCAACAAACTGCAATTTGATCTAAAGTTTTACTAATAAGGGAAGATTTGAAGCAGGAACTTTAAATATACTCATTTCATTCATTTCCAAACTTCCTGACTTCCTTTTTGGTAGACAATTTATTTCCAAGCTTTATGTTTCTTATTTGGTAATGTTGAGCCAATGAGATGCATCCTAAATGTCAAAGTTTCATTTCCTATTGTTTTTAACATTTTTTTTTTTACTATAATCCGTAAACTTTGTGTAATAAGCAACTAGAAGTTTGGAAATGGGTACTTGACACCCTAGAAGAAAACTAGGAAGTTTATAGGTGAATAAAAGGAGTAGACTCCTAGAATTTTGTCTAACAAATAAGCCCTCTCTTTCCTCTCCTTCGACTAACGGCTGGACTGCGTCTACTTACACTACTTGAAGCCTACTTCCATCGATTGATCTTTTGGCGGTCATTGACCATGAGTTGGCACATATCTTCATCTCCCAACATCTCTATCCTCCCTTTCTTGCTATTGATGTTGCACTTTCAATCCGACATAATTGAAGTATATACTCCATCAATGTCGTTGCACTACCTCTATTAATTGCGCGAAGACAGCCATTGACCAACAGTTTGACATGAATCTCACCCTCTCTTCCTTTTTTCTTTCCCCGCTCTTAGATGGGCATTTTCAGTCTTGCATAATGTAACACCATTGTTAATCATGTTGAGGAGAGTGTAGATTGTGATATAAGGTGATCTGGGGATGTTAAGGAAGTTGATTTTTGTGCTCGAATGGTTTGGGTTAGTTGATGCGAGCTCGGGCATGGAGCTGTGGTGGCAATGAGGGTGGGCTTGGATCTTAAGATAGAGACAATTGGTCGGATTTTTATAGGGGAGGATAGGGTGTCAAATTGTTCATTTTCTTATGGTATTATGTCTATGGGTTAAGTTTGATCACCTACAAATGATTTCATGAGTCAGTCTAGTGTAATTACTCTACAACAATATCATCCGATCCCTAATATTCAAATGATTTGGGTTCGATTGAAATGTATCATCCTCTAAAAATATGATTATAGATAAAGAGCGAACAAATTTCAAAGCAATGAAATAAAAGGATGACCATCTTTACAAAACAGTTAAGAGAAAAGACACTAGATTAGGGAAAAACTTAGGAAGATCATTAGAAAAAGGTAATGATAACGCCACGCTAAAATCAACTGATCCACACTCTTTTGCGCCTGATTGTTTATGACTTTCTAGCCACAAAAGAGTGTGGATCAGTTGATTTGTAGCACGGCGTTATGGGCTCCCTTAGAAAACCATCTGGATGGCAAACAAAGAAAACATGAAAAGTCAAACTCTATCCTTCACATGGATCACATCTCTCCACTGTTCACATTGCTCTATCCAGCATCATAATATTTTTGAACCCCATTATACTCATATTACTTCTAATGACTCTCATCCAAGCCTTTTTGAGTCTACCCCGACCCCGCATGGTGTTATCTCATCAGTTGGGATATAATGGCTAGCCATTGCTATACCTTATATTTCCAACAACTTCCCCATAATTCAAGTCTTCTAACCATCGCGTTTACACCTCCTCACTTGACTATACTAGGCGGTTGTCCATTATCTTATTCCCAAAAGATGCAACCCTTACTTTCTCCCATCATCTTCTTCATCTCTAAAAGCTCTTTGGCAGCATTAGATGGGACAGCTCGGAGTCGAGAACACCGGCTTGGATTTGAGAGGCACCCGATCGGAGTTGAGATCTGATGGTTGCGAGCAAAGCGGCCATGTTTCTTTTTTTTTTTTTTTTTGGTGAACAGTCTAAGAGGATAGTGTTTGTCAATAGAGATATTGACCAACATATGGTCAATACTATATATTTTGTTGAGTTTTCTTTTTCTTTTCTTTTTGTTACTTTTTTTGAAATAATGTTATAGCAAGTTTTTGTATGTACTTTTGTTTGCATTTTGACGTCGTCCATTGTTATCCAATTTACTTCGTAATAACTGAATGCTAGTAAAAAAAAGTATGGAGAATCTCTAAGTTGTTCCGCCTCTTGCAATCGAAAGCTTTGCTATAATAGCTTTGAATTGAAAATCACTTTGCATATTGGCATTTCTGAAACTTCTAGCCAGGGTATGCAATTCAAAGGATCGTTTGGATATCATTTGAATTCATGAAAAGCGAAAATTCCTAGCAAATATAACATCCTTGAGTTGTTTGGTTACCAAAAATGTAGGAATTAGAAGTTAGAAAATCCAATGGAAATACTAATTACTTTTTTCCATGCTTACTTTTTTTCATCCAAACAAGAATACAAAATTTCCTTAATTTTTTTTTTCTAAGGAAAGTGCAAATGCCTGCGAACCTATATTTCCTACGAGCATCCAAATTAGCACTACTGTACTAACTCCAAAAACACTTCACAACCGGGTTAGAACTTTACAGTTTCTTTTTTTTTTTTTTTTTTCGGTAATGGTAATGAAATTTAGAAGTTGAGCAGGTACATTCCTGTGTGATTTTACTTAAAAACTGATTTATTCAATTCAATTGAGTGAATTTGGTCAAATTATTAGGTTAAATAAATCATAAATGAAGGTTGAGATGGTTCATTAATCAGTAAAATGTGTATAACACCGTCTTGGTTTCCTATGACTTTGTCACATCCTCAAATGGGAACAAGATAGTGAAAGGGAGGGAGTAGAAGCCAATTTTTTCTTTAACAATTCATCCTCTTTGTCTGTTTAAATCATCAACCTAAAGAGAGAAATGTTTTGTTTGTAAACTTCTTCATTGTGGAGGGTTTCTTAGGATGGGATTGGAATTTTGGTAGTATAGTTACTCATTTTGCTCATTTCCTTTGCCGGGGTTCATCTTTCTAGTTTTGTCACTAGCTCGCGCAAAGATCACACACACAAAAAGCACATGAAATACCATGCATGTTTGGGCTGCAAATTAGGTTCATCATAACTACTTGTTCTTGGCTGTCTGTGGTTCCAATTAGTTGGGATCGGTGACTAAGGCTTCGTATTATTCAACTAAAAACATCTGATCTAGTCTTCTTATTAAGTGAGACTGGTAAGTCAAAGTGATAAATCAAATATTTCAGATAGGCTTCTGTTCTTCAACAGTCTCCTACCCTACACAAATCTTTGGCCTATTTCAACAAAAAAAAAAAAAAAAGTTGTGCCGGACTATTATTTTTGAGCTTGATTAGCAGATTCTTTTCCAGAAGGAGCTCTGGAAGTAAGGTATCATGTTTAGGAATGAGCTAAATTAAAAGAGTAATGCAACACATACATATACATACATTATGGTTTTTGTATTTGCTGCTGTTAACTAAACTCAAAATACGCTTCATCCAATGATTAAACTGAGGTGTTACATTGGTTGTAAAGATTTCTGCTGGGTCTTGTCATACATTTGGTTATTCGTTGTTGCTGTTGGATCCTTGAACATTTTAGTGAGATTTTTATCTTCAATGGTATCACATATGAGTATGGCATTTCATGTTAGCCGGTACCAAATCAAGAAAAGACCAAGGTTTTGTAGTTGTCATTATTTTTGCCTCTAGATGATGAATTTGTTTGAAGGATGGGAATGCATTTCTTTGCATGGTTTGTCGTAGCTATCTGTACAGTGTAAGAGTCATTTCAGAAATTATAGGGAGGGGGGATAACCGGATAAGCGGCCATAAGCCCAAAAGTAGGCTTCACCTTGTTAATTCACTAGTTGAGTTATAAAAGTTGCTTCTTTTCGATTGGTTAATGCAATCGTAATTTTCTGGAGTACCACTTATGTACATTTTTCGAGCTGATGGTACGTGTTGAATACTCTTTGAATTCCTTGTTAAAGCAATTAGCTCCGGGTGCTATAAGGAAGAGGTCAATCTCTTCTACTCGTATTGAGCTCCTGGGAAAGAAATTTCTAAAAGTTGTTTTTCTATTTTATATCAGGGGGGTGTAATGTTTTGTATCATATATTCTGTTACTTGTTGGGAATTATGTGTGAGTGGTTGTCCCACATCGGAAAATTGAAGTGGGTGGAACATGTTTATAAGGTAGTGGGTTACTCCTTCTATTGCCAATTGGTTTTAGGATGGAACCTCACTGGACTTATCGACATGTGCCGGTACTCCTTCTCGACGGCTCTCCCTAACAGTGGTATCAGAGCCCATGGTTCGACCTGGGCTTGGGCATGGTTGTACCAAGGAATGGGCCGGTCGCTCTCGTAGGGCCCATTGGTGGTACGGAAGGCGCTATGGAATATGGACTGGAACTGACGGTACACTGGTACGCACAAGGACTCCTGGAAAAAAGAATGGGCTTTCGAATGCGGATTCTTATGGAGTGGGTGCGAGTGTGGTTAAGACCCTTTGGAATATAATACACGGGTGACGTGCGAGTATGGTTAAGACCCTTTGGAATATAATACACGGGTGACATGCGGGTACTGAGCGGAATCATGTGGGCTGCCACACATGGCTCGATGGCATGGTGGTGTATTGGTTAAGGGCGGTGTCAAGGTCCAATAGTGCGGTGGTTTGCATGCCCGGTGTTTGGTTCAAGGGGGAGTGAGCGAGCTCACACATAAGGGGGAGATTGTTGGGAATTATGTGTGAGTGGTTGTCCCACATCGGAAAATTGAAGTGGGTGGAATATGTTTATAAGGTAGTGGGTTACTCCTATTGCCAATTGGTTTTAGGATGGAACCTCATTGGACTTATCGACATGGGCCGGTACTCCTCCTCGACGGCTCTCCCTAACATTATTAAGTCTGTATTCCCATGATGCTCTTTTTAAGGTCGTCGTCCAAAATGCTAGTAGCAATCATTGGACTTTGGTTGCAACATTTGCAAGTTGGGAAGAATTTGAACTCATGAGCCTTATGCTACATAGATATTGGTACACTTTGTTGGAACACATATTAAGATTAGGAACAATGGTTCATCATAGAGGCGTAGCGTTAGAGTTAGGTTGCGAGAAAATAGTTCTTCAAACATTAGATTTACTTGTTCGAACGGAGTAACATATGTGCTTCAGTTACATACTAGTACACTTAGTTGGAATGTATTGCCAGATTAATGACCTGACACGGTGTTCAGGTTATGACATGCAGGTGAACAGTGATGGAGCGCGCGAGGGCAACCCCAGAGTCCCTCCAGAAGAATGCAACCAGCATGCCTGCTCATGTATTGTACTTTAAGGAGTTCACTGCTGCTAATTTTGTACGGAATATTGCTGTACCATTCTAAAGTCAATTAAATATTGAACACGTTATAATTTGTTGATTTATGGAAAGCATAGACTTGGGTTTTCTTATGTGATAAGTTATTTTTCTTTTGCTGATTTGTTTTTGATGATTTATCGGTTTTTGATAACTCGATATCTCCATTGTTGGAACAAATGATTCTACAGGCTTGTAATGGAGATCCTGATCCTTTCTAGCGTCAATGGCTGGAGTATTGTTTACCAGTGACCTAATTTTGTAATGTAGAGTAGTATTTACTGGAGTATTTAATTACAATGGTCCCTTCTGTCGAACGGCTCACTCTGATCACAAAGCGCACATTCTAATGACACAACACAGTACAATGATTACTTGATTAGTTAGTTTAGAGAAAGGCATAACCAACTACGGTCATTAGAGCCCCTTTCTAACCATCGATGGTCGGTAAAATCTGGGTCATTCATCTTCATCTATAACCTCAACCCATTTCCTGTTATAGACAAATCGTTGTATAATGCCGTCTCATGGTAAAAGGGATCCGTTAAACTTACAATGTCAAAGTAATAACCTTTTCAAAAACAATAAAAGAAAGAAAACATCCCCTCAACTTTTTTAATTCGGTGTCTTTCTTACCGACTTCCCGCCCATCATATGTACTCCCTCCATTTTATTTGGTTCTTTACGTATCCCTCTTTCGGCAATTTCTTCTGATTCTTTACGTTTCTTTTTCGGGCCAATATTTATGACATGACTTTCCGCAACTACCCTTACTAAATCTACTAACAAATTTTTTAATTGGATCACTTAATCTAATTAATTTAAAATCCAATCCATTACTCTCAATCTTTCCCCATTCTTTTCAATCAAACAATCCAATATCCAACCCCACCCACACAACACAACCACAAAAATTCAACTGCCCCACGCATGTCCTCATTCATCTTCAACC
>JBBYHQ010000014.1:2557587-2573715 GCA_038382645.1 Spergularia azorica
GATAAGGTATAGGGGCATAATTTGGAACTAGGTTGTAAGTTTGGGTATATCTTGGAATTTGAGAAAACACAAGGGTATAGAATGGAATTTCCCAAACTTATTTTTATATTTTCATATTTGTTCGTTATTGTAAAGAGTAACTAAAAAAGAAGGGGGAAAATAAGGGTGTAAGGATGAGTAACTGGCGCAAACCGTGCAACCTTGAGTTTGATAATAAATTATTTAAGTACATACCCCCTCCTACCACTATGATTTCTCCATTTTGAAAACATTTTTTGAATAGTCATGTAGGGAGTTACTTTTAGACCATATGGAAGGCTCACGAACTTTAAAATCAAGCGGATTTGGTAGAATGCAATGCACAATATAATGTGTACTAATTTTTACAACAAGTGAACGATTCAATTGATTTTAAAGTAATTCCAAATGTAGCTACTCAAAATAAATTTTTAAAAAGTGTTCCAATCATGTGTTACCTAAAGTCATTATGTTGTAGTATACTCAGTATATTTTATATAAATCATCCAAAGCATAGAGTTATAACAACTATGGCTCTTCAGCAGGCCATATCTACTATAGACATCTGCGATAGATAGAGGGATGATCCTAATGATGGAACATATGTAAATCTCAAGCTGAGAGTACAATCATTAATTCTTTGCCTGCATAGTTATTTTACCAGGATTTGGTCGGATATCCTAATAAGCTGGTTCAGAATCCGAAAGCAGGTTATGAGTCTACAAAGAGAGGTGGTTGGTTAAGTCAAAGAAAACATGAAAGACACTAGAGATACAAGTGGACAGTTTGCAACCTAACAACAACAATTTACAACATATGGCTTGAGAGAATAGAAGAAGCGTCTGACTCCTTCATACATGCAAAAGATTATCCCCGCTCAATCAAGATGGGCGGGTGCAGTTGACTTTTTGCTGGAATAATAGAGCATACCCTTGATCAAATAGTCCATAATATCAAGTACATTTTTAGTGTGAAGGCTTTATGCTTGGTTGAACAGTTGTATTTGTGAGGATGTAATAGACACTCTGAATGCTTAGAGTGTGAGACTTGTAGTGGTTACTCTTTGTAATATTTCTCTCATTTTGTTCCCCGTAAAGGATGAACAAAAAGGCAACATTTAAAAAAAAAAAAGTAAATTATTGACTGTATTGAGTACATAACTAAAACTACTTACGAGGTCCTAACTGTTGGGGTAGCTGTTAGCTGTTTAAGTAGTAGGTAGCATTTTTAGTAGGTTATAGCAAGTAGCTGTTATCTGTTAACAATTTGCTGATATACTAGCGGTTCTAAACAATATGTTTGGCAAACTTGGATGTTGAAATAACAAAATTAAGAAAAACGTAGAAGAAAAAAAACATAAGAAATGCTACTCTACGGGTGTGTTTGGTAGTACATTAGCAGGTATCGTTTAACATTTTAACTAGGTCAATATGCTAATATACATGTTTAGTAGCCATTTTTTTGAAGTAGCGTTTGGACTAATAAGTAGCATTTTCGGAGCATTTAATGAAGTTATTTTTATTAGCGTTTCCTAGGTAGTATTAGCATTTCATATGTTTTTTTCTCTACGTTTTCTTAATTTCATTATTTCAACATCTAAGGACCCGTTCGGTATCACTGTCGTTTTCAGTTTTTGTTTTTTTTTTTTTTTGGAAAAATTTAGTTAAATAAGTTGCAAAAATAAATTTTAATTGTATGTTTCCAAAATAGTTATACTGAAAATGAAAACTGACAACTAAAAACTGAAAACCCCTTTTTTTTGTTTTCAAAAAAGGGACTTTGGTTTTAAAAAAAAAAAAACAAAAAGCTATACCAAACAGACCATAAGTTTGCGAAACATGTTATTTAGAAAAATTGGTATATCAACAAATTGCTAACATCTACCTCAACAGCTAGCATATTGACCTAGTCAAAACGCTAAATGCTACCTTCTAATGTACTACCAAACACACATCGTAAAATAAATTGTACATAGGGGCATTTGGTAGGAAAGAGAAGACTAAGAGTGTTGGAAATTTATTTAATAAAATAACATTAAATATACATCGACACCGACGTTTGTAAAAATTCACATAATTTTCCAAAAGATGTGTCCTTTTAAGAATGAAAAGATACGTTATTTCATTCGTACCTTTTTACTTCATACTAGTTTACTACTCGGGCTACGCCCGAAATAAATTTATCATTAATTTTATCAATAAATTTATCATTTATAAAACTTTCACTTTTAATATAGATGATGTGATTCAAGTTCAAATAAAAATTAAGGAAGGTACAAAATAATAAGGTAAAGATGAAATCAATTAATAGTAAATCTTGATTTTTTGTAATACAAAATTTTTGTGAATTTTTTGCTATGGAAAATGTCATATAATATCACCATGGATGGATGTCCATCTATATATTCTTTACCTTAAAAGACATTTTAAATGAATTTTTTAAGTGAAAATTAAAGAGACATGCCACGTGGCATGGCAGATGGCCTAACTGAAGCCGGTGAACATGGTCGTTGCCTCTAACACCGCTTTTAATATATAGTATAAGATCTCTTCATTGCCTATATAAGTGTCTTTATTTGGGTTATATAATGGATTGAGAAGAATTGTGATGAGTTTTAGGTGTGGAAATTGATGAAACATGTTTCGAGTTATTTTCCGACATTTCTCCCATTGTATTGCCTCCCCCACTTGTGTCGTCGATATTGAGTACAAGTATAGGTTGAGTTCGTCAGAGCCTTACTATATTGGAGTACTACTTATGGTATGGAACGAATTCGTTTTATCGTGGGAGATGTATGCAGTAGAGGGGGCAATAACATCTTAATGACACATCATATGAGGATATACATATTTTCACTAACAGAGAGGTGAAAGAAGCGGTTTTTTCTTATTAGGAATAACGTTCGAACAAGGGAGAAGCCTAAAGTGTTAGTTTAGAGCATAAGATAAACTGCATAATTGGATAGTAACTTGACCTAAATTACATTTATTCAATGCTATTAACAAAATTCATGTGTTTTTTGAAGTTGATTTGAAGAGGACCTAAATTGAGACAAAGTCGACCGGCCCAAAATTCTAATCAGAATTAGAAAAGGTAACGATAACCCAAATGAACCTGATTTTAAATCAATACCCTATACAACCCGCCATGCCCCATTCGAACCATGACCTAATTAATGAAGTGCCGATCGATAAATGGCATGATAATGATTAAACTTAAAACGATGAAAAAGAACTGATACAATATGTTTCACTAAATGTTCCCAAAGATGCCTCGGAATCAATTCCTTAAATACTCAAAATGACCTAAAAAAAACCTATCTCGACTTGTCCAAAACTTCACGTATAAATTGACTCAAACCAAGTAGAACTAACCTAAAAGAGTAAGTCTTGTGTGAGACGGTCTCACACTAACTTATTGTGAGACCATCTTTCTTTATATAATTAGTGATCTCTTTTATAGTTTTAGTAACCATTATACTTCTTTTAGTGATTGTTTTAATTTAATGTAATATTAGAATGACCCATATAAAATGAGTAAATGAGTTATTTCATAAAATATGCCTAATTTTATATTTTGTGACTCTTTTAACTCACAACTTATGTGGTTAAATTGTAAACTAACATGATCACTAAAAGCAATATAATGGTCACAATGAATATCAAACGGTTCAATTTTTAAACAACTAAATCCGTCTCACAATAAATTATCGTGAGACCGTCTCATATATCGATTATATACCGATAAAAACTCATTCAATTTCTACATCAATTCTATATCGATTATATTAACCAAAATGCGTCGTTTTTAAGTATGTTTTGCTACCCGAATTTCATCAGACACACAGAGTGACACAACTACACAAGTGACACAACCCACTCTCGGAAAACAAATCCACTATGTCTTCGGGCCCAAAATAACCAAACCAAAATATCTACTACTAGTTGAGTAGTTGTAGTACTCTCCGAATATCTTTCGTTTGTTTCGGCCAACAAAACCGAAATTCCGGCACAGCGTCGCAATTTCTCGACTTCGATTTCCGGCGAACACGCACACTTCTCTTCTCGGCATTCCACCTCAATTTCTAGGGTTTTATCCTGTAAGTCCCAATTTCTCATTTTTTTTTGTGTTTTTTTTTTTTTTAAAATTTCTTTTGATAATTTATGTTGTTTTCTTTGAATTAAGAGTGTTCTAATTAGGAAGAGTTTAGCTATATTCCGTTTCATGATCGCGCATAATAGAGATCATTTATTTGAATTGGGGGAATTCAAAATTAGGGTTTGTATAATTGGGGTTTAATTGAACTAGGGTGTTGCACGGTATTTGATTTTATTGGTTATTATCAGTGTTGAATTGGGGGAATTTCGGAAGGATTTGAATTGGGTGGATTTTTGGTATGCGATCGCCGCGTAGTTAGTATCTGGATAAACTGGAATTGGATGATTGTCGAATGTCGGACGATAGGGAACAAGGCCGTTGCTCTTGATCGTTGAATTGGTGAGCTGGTAATTTGGTGGTTCGACGTGGCAGACTGGCAGTGGTGTGTTTGTTCGACATGCTGGTTGTCGAAGGAAAGGATAGAAAGCGGTGAAGCCGTTGTGTAACGGTTATTTGGTATGGGGGAGTTGATGCAAACTCGATTTGGAATGTGTGCGTGTTGGAGATCATGTGATTATAAGGTATTTGAGGCACACATTGGGTCGATTTCCAATTCGAGGACTATCAAATGGCTCTCGTGTGATGAGTGTAAGCCTTTTATGAATTGAAAGTGCGACACTGCTATAACTGCATAGAATAAAGAAACATTATATTTCCATGTGTAGTAGAGGCGCTGGAGTCAAGTGATGATAAAAATATGCAACGGAGGAGGATATTGTTTTGAGGATTTAAAAGTATCTATTGGCAAAGAAGATTGATATTTCGGAAATAACCTATTTGTTTCCTCGACACTGTAAAGAATGGCAAAAGGCGCTCTATCGATTTAACATCCTGTGATTTGATGGTTCTGCTCTGCGTTGGGTACCATTACGATGTCCATGGAGTGTTAGTTGTTTAAAGGTGTCCATAGGTTTTAATCTGTGTTACGGGTGCAATGTTTAAATGAGCCTTAGAGATTTTTGTATTTCGTGCTAAGAGTGGAGGGTGTTGGTATTAGGAATGAACTTACCTTGTGTGGTTTAATAGTTGTTTTGAAATTAAGGATCTACAAAGCCTTCAACTTTAACCATACTTAATACTCCCATACTAGAGCTGTAAACGTATGGCAAAACAAATTGGCGTACCAGGTTACTCTGTGGTATCCATTTGACTTGGGAAAATACTAGTATATAGTCTCTGTGTTTTCAGTTCTAGAGGAGTCGAGTTGTTATGCTCAAGAGTTAAGAGCTCTACTTAGGGACTTTTACCATTTATGTTAATATACATGTGGTTTTGTTGGTTTCATACTATATGTTACACGGTCTATGTTTTTAATTGGTCTGCTCACAGAAATGTATTCGCCTTTTGCTGACACAAGCTTACCTCTGCCATTTTTGATGCTGTAAATCTTTATAGCTACAGAGCTTGTGTAAATTTGAAATATTACTTTTTTCCTCCACTTTTGACTGTTTTTTGTTGATCATTATCTATATGGTTATTGGTTGCTCTTTTAATTTGGACTAGGGCTTTGTTGTTTTTGTTCTACATATTTTTTTTCTGATATATGTTATATCTTTTTATCCAAGTCTTGGTTTTACATATCCGGCTATTTTCTACTTCTCTGTGGAAATAGATGTGAATATATATATTTTTTTGGTATCCTTTGCACCCGGTCTATAAACTTTCAATTTGGCGATGATCATTGATTACCCGTATGGGACACTTCCATGTTAGAAACGTTGCACTCTTGGAAAGTTTGCATGTTTGCTTGATTCTGCTTCCCCATTTGGCTCACTCTATGTGGTAGATCTTTGTGCGGTCTTTCCACATCGAGTTCAAAATGACTGAACTTTTTGTAATAGTGAAAGATTTACGTCCTTTAGATAGTAGTCCCCAAATCATTTTGGGTTGACGTTTGGACATGGTTGCGGAATTGTGGCATTTTCATATGTTTTCGGTTGACTCTAGTTTCCTGCATAACCCTGGTGTTAATTGAATGTCTATTGGAGACTGGGCTTTTGTTTGTACATATTTGGCGAAGATACTCTCTTTGACACTTGGACATACACTCTTGTGGGTTACTCATAGCTATGTGTGAGTAATATAGCTGTTTGTCAAATCAAAGTATTGACTTGGTATTGGTATATTTAATAATGTATAGCACGTGGAATGTGAGAATGATCGTGTTTTCTGTAGAAGACTCTTAAACTTTACGAAGAGAGACTTGTTTTGGTATATTATCCAACTTGGTAGGGGTTCTTTGTGGCATGTAGGGCTGTGATCATTGTATGTTTGAGCAGAGGTTTTTGTCCCACCACTGTTCAGTATTGCTCAAGTTACTTGTGGGATCCATAACTTGGGTTGATTTTAATGATTCCTTATGTACTCTTTTAGAGGTTGTTTAGCAGGTATGCTTGAAAAATTTATAAAGAGTAGGATGAAACTTTTTTCACGTAGGATGTAGCAGATGAACGACATTTTTTTTGTTGGATAGTTGGACCTGTACAAAGGCATTTTGTTGGATAGTTGTAGTGGTCAATGGGTAGAGATCAAAACACAGTTGATTTATTTTATGTGTCTGATTACCATGTTCACATATATGCTGCAATAATAGAAAATGAATGCTATAATTGTGTCTTAAGTCATTATTCAAATTACTGTGCTTTGTTTAATTGTATGTGGTTTCTTATTCAGACGTGAAATAAGCCTAGAGGGATCAAGTGTCTCTTTCTCATCAGTTGTCTTTTACTCTCCTCGCATGTCAGTTGATGCAAGGATAGGTGTTTTGTTATTGAGATGTGAAGAAACCTAGACGTATCAAGTGTCTCTGTTTCATCAGTTGTAGTTGTTTACTCGCCTCATGTCATTGTATAATCTTTGTCTTTTCTTTATTGTTCATTGTTCTTAACTTTATATGTGGGAGTCGAGTTGTTTCTGGAAAGAAGTAGCTAGGAGATTTGTGAAAATTTAGAGATTGCTTAGTCCATATCTCGTGATACTAAAAAGCTGTTTGCTGAAAATATTACTCCGTATCTAGTTTCCTACTTTCCCCTGATAGATTTACTCGGCAAAACATCTTTATCAAGCTGTTGACATGTTAGGAATATTTTACTTGGTTGGTGGGTGTATAGACTATAGACTTCTTTCATCATCGGGAATCCGGGATTCCCTTTAATTTTTAAGTAGGTTCCTTCAACAGTGAGTAGATATCATCAATTGTAGTCCGTCAGGTTGAGTAGCATCCTCTGCTAGTTTTACATGGAATTATGAAGTGTGGATGATAGGTTGGTGAACACTGAAGACGAATCACTGTGATTGAAGGTTGCTTCCAGTAGAGAATCATTAGGTCTGAATAGTGAACTGACAGTGAAGACGAGCAACCTTTGACTTTTGGTTGACAAGCCTGCTTTCTAAAATATGTATCTGTCATTTTGTGGACTGGAGTGTCTTCATCAAGCTTTTGAATAGGAATTATTTGAATGATGACTAGCTGATAAGAATTTAAGAGTGAACTTGTGCTCGTGTAGGGCAGAGGTTTAGTGATTTGTGCTGTTCTTTAGGCATTCCCATTCCAACCTTAATTTCTTTCCAGAGTTGTTCAGAATTGGTACGGAAATAAAAGGTAGGTGTTTCCTATTGGACTCTTTGTTGTGGCACAGAATTCGAGGGATCTTGTACTGACTGTTACCGTCTTTCTTCCGCAGTTACTGTCTAGCTTTATTTCCCTTTCACCTCGTTCTCTTATCGGAGTATCATTTATTTGTTGTTCTGGATTATATATAGCATGGCAGGGAGAAACCGTATGCCTCGCCATCCTGCTGATTTCCAAGGCTTTCGAGAAGGTCACCGTCCAAATTTAAACAGAGCATCAGGACCCTTTTCTATTCATCCGTTGGCTCTGGAGGAGGAACTTGAAATTCAACATAGAGAAAACAAGAAGATAGTCATTGAAAATCGACATTTAATAGAGGAAAATGTGAGTATCGAGAGAGAACTGGGTGCTGCTAAAGATGAAATTCGCAGGTTACGTGAGCTGATAGGGAAACTTCGCACCGAAAAAGACGCAAAGACTAGGGATTTAGTTGAAAGGGGCTTGAAGCTGGAAGCTGATGTACGAGCTACTAAGCCTCTTAGAGAAGAAGTTTTACGATTGAGAGGTGAAGCTCATAAATTGAGTGCCCTGAGACAAGATTTGACAGCTCAAATTCAGGGTCTCACGCAAGACATAACCCGTCTGCGATCTGAAAATAAGCATTATAGTGTGTTGAGATCTGATGTAGATCATATTCGCAAGGAACTAGCCGAATCCAGGTGGACTATTTATCTAGTCATTCATCTTTTTTTGCTTTTCTTTTCTAGACACACCAAAGTACCAAACTTTTATTTTGGGGCTGGGGGGAGGGGTGTGAGTGTGCGTGAGGTAAAGGTTTCCATGTAGGAAATTTCTTGGTGGCTCTTGGTCTGGGACAGTACCTGAGATCTCCTGAAAATTAATTAAAGTGCACTGCACTGTGCTTTTGCTTCACATACTGGATAGATAACATCCCAGGGTTTCTAATGCAGGCCAGTACCTAATTCGCCATGCCCTAAAACCAGACACTTCTGATCCTTTTTCTAAGATAGGGCTGTACTCCAAGGCGAGTCTGTCAGGAAGTGATATGTAAGGGAACTGTTGAGAGGTTCCTTGGGAAATGTCGATGATGCCTTCATATCCACGACGTGGTTTGAGTTGGCAAAATTGGTTTGTTAGTTGTCACAGTGGGGACCTTCTCAGTTAATTGGTTGATGTTTTAGCTCCCAAATTATAATGTTAGCTTCTAACAATATGATCAGTCTTTCTGAAAATTTTAGAAAGTTTCCCCTCATTTTCCTGGGATCATTGTTCAGTTAGTCAGAGCCCGAGTATCACGAACTCCCCAAAATACCCCAAAGTGAGTCAAGTGAACAACATGTCTAATGGACATATAACACTAGGATTTTAGATGTCGTGGCCCACTACTTCCTCCATAAACCTGAAGTCCACGGGTTCACCATTCGTTTTATAATGTTACTTAATGCTTATATGCCAAAATAGATGGATATAAAATTCGATGTTACTTGATTTTTTTCTTCTTCTTCTATGGAGTCAAGTAGATTCATGATATCCGACCAAAAAACCTTTTGAGGCCAAGGTTTTGTTGTTGTTGGAGTTAGTGGATCATTTCGAGTGTATAAGAGTTGTTGGATTACAGTAATTTAGGGTTTGGATTAGCATCTGAAAGAGGGTTTGAGTGGTATTGGTGCACCAAATTTCTGCTACGAAAAGGTGGAACGACAGCTATTTAAATGAAACCGCAGAATTTTGGAATGGGGGCTGTTTAAATGAAGCTGCAGCTTCCTGGTTCAGAAAAATATACTGAATTCTAGTGTCCGTGGAGTCTAGGCAATCATTCCTTATAGACTTTATTTGTTCTTTCTCACAATTCCTTTCAGGCTTTCAGCAGATATCTATTTCCTTTCCGCGAGAGGAGGCAGGGGATGGGGGCAGGGGTTACATTTTTACCTTTCGTCGTCTTTAAAGGTTGGAAGTCCAATATCCGTGTTACAACATTTCCGTGGGAAGGGTTCTGTTCAGGAAGCTAGCTATGTATAATACCCACTTCATTGTCAGCGATTCTTAGGATCATGTGTATTGAGCTGCTGGTGGTTTGTGTCCTGTGAAGTGCTTATGTTCTGCACTTGCCCTTTGCTTATCCAGGAGAGCTTTGGAATATGAGAAGAAAGCAAATGAGGAACAGGTAGCACAGAAACGAGGTATGGAGGAGAGTCTTATGGCAATGTCTCGTGATATTGAGAAGCTTCAAGCAGAGCACCTGAGCATGGATAGGAGAGGACATGCAGCTGGTAACTAGCTCTGCTTCTACTGTAGTTTGCTTGTTTTTTGTTGGGGTCTCCTTGTCAATTTAATAACCTCATATTTTTTTTTTTTTTGGGGGGGGGGGGGTAGAGTATGTTTCTACGAAGAAATATAAGTTTCATGTCGTGCCTTTAGCTGTAAACATGGACGGTTATGGTCTTATGGAATGTGTTTGGAGGTTTAGTTTTAATTTTTCGAGTCTTTATGAGGTAGGATTTTCTGGGATCATTCTGAGATTTACATACTTCTTTGAAAATGTTTTGTTTAGTCAATTCCTCAACTTCACACGGTTAACCCTGAATGTCATTTTTATTTTTCTGTTTTTTGTTTAAGTTGATGCTAACTTTCAATATTATGTTGAACCTTTATTTTAGTTCATTAGTATTTAAAAATTATTTATCTGAGACTCTCTTGCTTGTCTAAGGTGGTGGCAATTATGGAATGTACAACGGGAGTCCAGATATGAGATACTCAGGAGGAGGTGGAGGGTCTTTCACTGACGGATATGGTGGAGGTTGGGGTGCTTACAGTAAGCGCCCCAGACGTTGATTTCTTGCCTCCCAACTTCTGCTGCAGATGTACTTTCAGATTCAGCACAGCAATTGGACAAATACCCCCAGGATGGATACATTGACCTCACTCTCCTGTCTTTGGATCAAATACTTTGAAACACAGGCGATATGATGCATAGAGTCAGAAGAAAGTTAACAAAGTATTGTAAACTTGACTGTTTGTAGGTGCCCCTCAAAAAAAAAAAAAAAACTGTTTGTAGGTGTAACCTCTCTTGATTTGGCAGACAAAGACTCGTCTTTCGATTTGAACTTGCAGCTGTGTACTGGTCACACTTGCACACAGCTTCGCATTAGCATTGCATTTTGTCTGAGACTCCTGTACTAATTTGTTGTTGGCCATGATATTGTGATCGAATCTGATTGTCTCCAAGTTATTGCGATGATGAAGGCCAAACGTTTTCCTGCTAGCTATCTTGGGCGTGTCGGTAGAGAATTAGAGTCTCTTGTAAATTTGTTTAGTTCCATTTCCTTTTTGCATATTCGTAGGGAGTGTAATCAAGCGGCCCACTATATGGCCCACTTGATCCCGATTTCTTTTTCTGTTAGAACTTGGCATGGGGCTGGCCCTAACGGTCTCCAAGATGTACTCCTTGCGGATTACTTGTCTGCGTTTCATTAATCTAGTTTTTGTTTTGATTTCAAAAAAAAAAAAAAAAAAATTGTTGTTGGCGGCTTTACTGGGCTAGTCGAAGCTCATGCTGTATAATGATATATTTGTGCGGAATCAGGAATGTGTTGATTCTAAGTGGCTGGTCTTTTCCGCCTTGCATGTTTGGTCCTTTCCTTGTGAGAAACCTAGCCAATCAGCTGATAGCCGTAGCATTTGGTGGTTTTTTTTAGCTATTTTTCATGGTTTTGGGTTGAAATTTCATCTCAGCCTTCTGACAACCGGAACTCTTTTTTTCTGTTCTTTCTGAGATTACAGACGACCAGAACTTGGTCTTGATAGAAGTTGGCGCTCTCGGTCTTGTGCTGAAAATTTTTGTCGATTTTTCTTCATGAAAGACGGGAAAGAGGTACGAACTGGCACAAACAAGAATTCTAGGATTAATCTTTCAAACTAAACCTAGTAAGCAGAGTAAGGAATGGAAAGGTCTCTCCATAGCAACCACATGAGGTAAAGGCCGGGGGACATCAAAGGTTGCTTTACCCTGTTCAGGTGGTGACTAATTTAATTTTGATCGTTAAACGTCTTGTCTCATATAAAGTTTCCATTTTTTCTCTCCATTTGTTGACGTTTTGTTCAAATTGTTTTTGCGTATTCAAATCATAACATCAACAAATGAACGACGAATAAAATGACTCAAAATAAACTAAAATCTACGTCACGGTCCCAATAAAAATCTAGTGCTAACGAACATAGTTACATGACAAAATACATTCGTCACTGCTCGTGTCACCTAAAATTCCTATTCCAAATTCTCCAAAAAGCAAACCAAAGCATACTCTTCAACTGGAATATTTGTTCCTTGAAGAACAAGTCAACACTCAATAGAGCGAAAATGAGACGAACCCACTTCACTGGACCCCCACTTTTAGGCTCAATTAATTTGACTTATGGCGTAAATTAGATGTCTATGTGGGCCATGGACCTTTCTTGGAGCCCAAGCCCATTCCTCTACATATACTCGTTGTTTACCCTTCAAAAAATTTAATTACAAATCTACTTATCCCTTCATTCTTTCATTAAGAAGCTGGTTTTGGAAGAGGCTAACACACAAAAGAGAGAAATGGCGACAATTGGTCCAAGTCTAGCAGAAATTTACGTGCTTCGAAAGCTCGAAAAGAAGAGAATGGAAGAGTTCAAGAGAAAGGAAACGTTCGCGACTGCTACAACCGCAGCATCCACAAACAAAGAAGGCCGAGTTGAGGACACCAAGGCATATGATCATCATAGTAACACAACTGTGCAAAGTGGTTGCTTCTCTTGCGTATATAAGAAGATACACCCTTCAGCATCGACGAACAAAAAGTGCTAGCTAGCCTACCACGATGTGAAGCCTACAATAAGCTTTATTCTTTGGTACGCTTGCAACGTATTTTTCACGTGTCATCGCCTCATCGGCCATGTAAGTTGAGGCTCGTGACTCGTTTATTGGGTTGGCTGTGTTTAAAGACCAACAAAATAAGGATACGTTGACTCGAATATTTCTTAATTTTAAGTACGAGAGCTGGATTTCCTCACAAAACCGGGCCAATTTTGAAGCTCAATTATCTTTTATGTTATAGGAGAAATGATTCATTTATGCATGTTTGTAATGTACTTGCTTGTACGTGCGTACGAGAGTTGTTTGCTTGCTCTATGCGTCAAGCCTTGGTCTTTGAATTTGATTTCGAGATTATTGTATGCATTCCTCCTTCAGCTCAAACAAATTTTCCAATGTTCGAATAATGGTATCATTGGCGCAACATGACATAATAGACATGTGATGCTCGTATGTATGATTCTATATTAGAGTATTCGATTAATAGTGATTTAATACTCCTAATTAAGCACGAAGTTCATAATTTCAAGCTAAAACAATACTATATATACGTCGGCCATAGTTTGAAGGTATGACACCACGTAATGACGACTAATTTTCTTCGTCTTCTCAATATGTCTTTATATCCTTACTTGTAGAAGAAATTACTTGTGATGGCTTCAACCACACTTATAAGTGAACCTATTTATCAATAATTGACTTGACTAGTAAATTAGACGACGGACCCAAAAACTTAACGAACTGCAAAATTTAGGGACAAGTGCATATTCGAATCAAACACGTTATTTTACATAACATTAATTTTTTTTTTTTAAAAAAAAGGTAAGTGAAAGAAAGGCACTAGGGTCCTCTACTGCCAGGGGAAAACGTGCTAACCCTAAGTGCCGTACAGAGGGGGGGGGGGGGGAGGGAGAAAGGAAGATACAAAGCCGAGGTCGGTCCAATTACCAGTGGTTATTTGGGGTAAGAACTGTGGATCCGGAAACCCGAATTTAAAGGGCACAAACCCGAGATCCACCAAGACCCAAACCTCCCACAGTAAAGGACAAAGCAACCAC
Source organism: Spergularia azorica (assembly GCA_038382645.1). Classification (NCBI taxonomy): domain Eukaryota; kingdom Viridiplantae; phylum Streptophyta; class Magnoliopsida; order Caryophyllales; family Caryophyllaceae; genus Spergularia; species Spergularia azorica. Next base: position 2,571,254 of record JBBYHQ010000014.1, read on the forward strand.
GGCTCGCAAAAACAAAACCAACATACATAGTGGAGTCACATCTTCCCTAATGTTATGGAACTACATGGATGAGAAGGTAACTCCGGCGGTGCCCAAAAAAAGGGCTAGGGGTAAGTACCGGCGCTACACAACCCAAAATCATGTAACCCAAAACACCAAAAAGAAGACAGACCCAAGACAAAGGAGATAATGGTACAAACTACAAAGGAAAAACACCGATCAAAACGTAACACCGACGGCCGTCGCAAAAGACCACCGGTGAAGACAATAGAACAAACACCTCACATGATCAGCTCCGCACATGCAAGGCTGGCCGAGACTGCACCCCATCACGAAGAGGATCAGACATGCTTCATCCACGGCACCACCGCGCATGAAAACATTTCCCCCACACATGCAAAGTCGAAACACACAACCACCACTCCACTGACCCTGCATAAGTAGAAAACAACCCACAAACACCACACCACCAACTTGCCGTGCATGTGATCCCCAAAAAGAGACCATGCAATTAAAAGAACACAACCAACAATGAAATAAAAGAACAAAAAAGGAACAATTAATACCAAAGGACTAGAAAATCCTCATATTGAAGGAAAGAAAAGTGCAATCAAGGATTTGCAAATCAAAAGGCTACAGCCCACGCCACACAACAAAAGTTGCGATGCATACATAATTAATTAAAATGAGGCGTCATGCATACATGAGCAAACCCCCAGAAACAGAAAAAACACCCAAGAGAAATTGGGGAAAATGAGACATCCCCAGATCTCATAATTCAATACATAAATTGAAACGAGATAGCGGTAGTTTACAAATCCGAAAACCAGATTTGGGAATAGCAGCATAACACAGCACTAAGATCAAGCAAGGATTGCAAATCAACGACAAAAATCCATGCCAAACAAAATCAAAAGGTTGTGATACAACCAAGACTAATAATTGCAAAACATAAAGTTGTGATGCAGACATAGCGATCCTATGCTAGGACCGAGACCAAAACTCCAAAACGGAGACAAGCAGTTTCGGGAAAGTCACATGCAACACGAGACCCATTTCTCTCTCCTCTAAGGAATTCTTAAATTTGACCTAAGTTGCTCTTTTTACATAACATTAATTAATGACTACGTATCTAAGGATAAGCAATAGATCTTGAGCAGCTAGCTTTAATATGTAGCATGAGAGTACTCTTGTAATAACGTTTTGGTCTTCTCTTTCAACACACACGCAATATCCCAAGACACTGTCGCGCACTGTATTAAACCAATAATTAGACTATTAGAGTAGTCAACTAGAAAGGAATAAACAAGCAAAACACTGACTATAACCTTTATGCCCTCATAAAGCGATCATGTGGTGCAGTAGTGCTATGATATCTTCCCGAGTCTTAATTGCTTTGAATTTCTCACTAATTACACCATGTATAGATAATTCCAACTTTACCTACAAAATAAAAAAGAAAATTGACTAGACCAACCTTATAGAGAAATCAAACCCTCTTGTAGAGAATGAACAAATAAGCAGAACAAAAGCACAAATAAAGATTGAAGAACTCCTGTTGCTGATATTATTAAAAGAGAGAATTTGATAATTTGTGTAAAGAAACATTTTTATTGAATATGAATCGATTAAGTTGTGAATGAATTACAACTCATGTATTTATAGTACACATTGGTAACTGTGTTATGCTAACGTCACTATGATAATGACCTGATGCTGGTTGCTTCATCATCACAACTTCATATACTCTACATCCCCTCCTCAAGCTGGACTTGGTGGAGAGGCAACCAAGCCAAGCTTGGCAACAAAGAATTGATGCTGATGAGCTCCTAGAGCTTTAGTAAAACTGTCAGCAGTCTGCAGTTTGGATTGGACATGAGTAGTGTACAGGAAGCCTTCTTCAAGCTTCTCCCTTACATAGTGACAGTCCAACCTCAAGTGTTTCGTCCTCTCATGAAACACTGGGTTGGCTGCGATGTATTGGGCCGCCTTGTTGTCACAAAACAAGGGAACAAGTAGAGTAAGACTGATGTCAAGATCAAAGAGTAAGGCATGTAACCAAACCATTTCTGCAGCTGTATGACTCATCGACCGATATTCTGATTCTGCACTTGATTTGGAAATTGTCTTTTGCTTCTTCGTTTTCCAGGAAATCAAGGAGGAGCCCAAGAAGATGCAAAAACCAGTGAAAGACTTTCCTGTGAAATGACAGAAGCCCCAGTCAGCATCAGAGTAGCTGCTGAGCTTCAGATTGTTGTCTGCTGGATAAAACAGACCCAGATGCACAGTGCATTTCAGATATCGAACAAGGTGCTGTGCTGCTTGAAGATGAGGAAGCCTGGGACCAGCGGCGAAGCCAGCTGGTGGCTTGGGGTGGCGGCCGCTACCCCGGCCGGGGAAATTTTTTTTGAAGTTTTTTGGGCAGAATCCCTTTATATATATTTTAGAGCACCAATTTAGCA
>JBBYHQ010000014.1:2574564-2594256 GCA_038382645.1 Spergularia azorica
CCCAAAAAAAGTTTTTTATTAGGTGGTTCCCCAAAAACTAGCAAAAATATTAGGTGGTTTCCCACAATTTTTTCTTACTTTAAAGTATCGGAATCCAACAACTAAGCATCAATAACGACCGTTAATCTACGGTCAACCTTAGCAGCCAGTTTAACAGGAGTAGTGTCTCGTTAGAAAAATGATCTAATGATTCTAATCCTATGGTTTGACAAAACATTATAAGAGGATGTCATTGCAATTTTTGACCTTTAAGAGGTATGATTGCGCAATAAACATCGTGAAGAATGACAGACAGGAAAATTACCTGTGAAGGGAGAAAAAAAAGATATAAAACATAGTCGTATATATACACAAGCTGAAGATTACCATATAACTTGGAATGATTTATAGAATGATTACAATTACAAACGGCAATATATAGGTCACCTCTTCTTAAGTTTCTTATCAATCACAGGGAGGACTATTTCCTGACATCGTACGATCCCCGCTGCCCCTCCATAGCACAACCATCTCTCACTTCCCTTGTTCATGTTCCATCGCACCCTGTACATGGAGAGGATCTTTGGAGGCGGCGCTTCAATTTCACGCCCTGTTTTTGTGTCTCCAGACTTTGTGCTCTCCTCAGCTTGAGTTGCCTTTCCACTTTCTGCATCATTACCATAACACAAAGCTGCAAAAGAGAGGAGAGCTGCATCAATGCTCAAATTAATCTTATGCCATATGTTATGTAGTAGAAAAGATATTGTAGCATACCAAGAACGTCTTCACCATCCAGGCTTTTCTCCGCGCCTTTCCTGACTCTTTTTACATGGTTTGAATTAGATACCACAGTCCTTGCAGATCTAGGTGCATTTGCCCATTCAGTACCTGACTTCTTCATTTGATGAGGAGAGCTTGGTAATTCAGTATTTACATCGACTGCTGATCCTTCACTGGCCAAAGAACTACAGAGAAAGTGTGGTGCCCGATTTCTCAAATGATCTTTGTCAACCTCTTTGTGTGTTAGCTGTTTAAAAAAATCATCTGCGTGTTACAACTTACAACAAAAGAACCCTTCTCGGGAACTAACAAATCTAAAACATGAATTCTAGACACCACATACTACCATATTTTGCAAGGAAATTTAACGATATAAAAATTGATGTTCGTGAGTTTTTCACTAATAATAATCACACCGCGCAAATTGAATGATATAATCCCAAGTAGAGGCTCGTGTTCAAAGTAATGGTCCCTTTTTCCACAAACGTACGACTTACTACCCACCTTGGTTTTAAAAAGCGAGCCTGAGGCTTCAGCTGCTTCAGGCCACACAGGTTCCAAAAAGGCGCATGAGGCGCACTGAGGTGCAGGCAGTAAGGCGCACCAAGGCGCACCAAGGCGTAACCCAGGCGCTAGGCTATGCATTTTCCATTTTCTCTGTTCTCGTAGTTTCTTCTTCTACACACATTGCCACATTGGCCTTCTTTAAATACCAAAAAAGTTAACTTTTTGCAAATTATTTGAAAAATATATTTTTTGATGGCTACGAGGGGCACACCTCATTTGTGCGCCTCACCTCGTTGCATCGGGCCCTCATCACCTCGGTGCGGCTTGCGCCTTTGAAAACCAAGCTACCCACTTTTACAGCTTACGAATCCTCAATCCCCAATCAAATTCCGGAAACGAAAGCTACCAAAACAAATTTTGTGGGCAAAAAGAGTTGAGATTCAAGACCAACGACTTTGGCATCACCTCTTCTTTTTTTCTAACAAAGCAATTATCAGATGGAACATAATGGAATATGAAAAACAAAAAACTAAATCTAAAAGGAAAATATAATCTGCCCGTGCTTCATTACTACAACAACAACAACCAAGCCTTATTCCCAAAATGATTTGGGGTCGGCTAACATGAATAGTCATCTAATAACCGTATTCTGTATGCCATAAAATTTCATTACTGTGAGCGAAAAAAATTAATTGGGGCAAATAAAGAAAAAGTATAACATGTGCTTCCATCATATGCAACACACAATATACTAGGCTGTAATCTTCAGGGCATAAATAGATAACATACAGACATCAATGTATTAAACAAAAATAGAAGCGTACCTGAAAATATAACACAGCTCCATCAGCACAGCAATATGCAACGATCCCTGTAAAATGTAAAAAGATTAGTTTTATACGGAGTATAATGTATGGGAACAAGTATCTGATTCCAATTCATCATTTCAATTCTATTTGAAATAATCTTATTCAGATACAAAATCATTGTTTGCAGAACCATAAAACTTCAATTCTATAATTTAAAATCCAATTTTTTTGCTTGGGAAAACAAGAAATCTGACATTTCAATTTTGTAATTTATAACCAACCAGAAAGGAAGATGCAAGTCAGTTGAATACAAAAACTGCATTTCTTGTGTTCATGTAACAAGTTCATCATCCGTAGCAGTATACCGACTATAAAGCACAACTCTCTCTCTCCTCTCAAGCACCTCATCTGTCTGTTTGCTGCTTCTCTAATTCTAAATTATAACTGTAAAATTGACTAATTTTGAAACTCAACCTCCAGAACATTGCAAACACAATCTCAGTGGAGAAAAAAAATACATAGTTGAGATACATAGATGGAAGATGGCAACAAGATATGCACAAAGAAAGGAGAGAGATAGAGACCAAGAGGGAAGAGAGGAGTGAAAGACAGATAGAAGATATGGGAATTCTAATGACGGGTAAAAAAGGAATGGCTTTGTTATCCAAGGGGTGGCTTTGTCAGATGGGCTGAATCAGTTCCAATTTCACTTCCAATTCAAATGTTTTGGGTTTGCCAAATAATTGAATTAGGCTAAGGATTAGTAAATAAAAGCCATGTTTCCCGAGTTCTTCCTAAACTCAGAAGATTAATAACCATTTCAAGTTCCTCTTTCATGACGGATAGTTCAAGAAGCCGCTGAAATCAGTAAGAAACATTACCGAATCGACTTCATCTTAATCAAAGTAAATAAGAAAATATAGCCAAGAGAACCCTTTCATAAGAAGCAATTGTAGGCAGATTATTTCAACATCTGAATAAGGTAGGATAACTAAAGCCAAATGTGAGTACTTGCAGCGACTTCAAGCATGAGACTATGACTATTGACACCAAATCATATGTTTTTCTCCTTGTAAAAAATAGTGATGCAGGTGCAAGAAGCTATAAGCCATTCAGAATTGAGAGATAATATATGAGCACAAATCTTATTGAAGACGAATCAGAACTCAGGTTTGGGCACTTATATTTGAGAGCCTCGTAGAAGGCTCAGATGAAGTCGAGTAATTTTGTCCCATATTTTTATGGGAAACTAAGAGGACAATCTAAGTCATAAAAATTGGAATCAACAGCAAAACATTTGTAGATTGCTTGCAATTTATTTTTGAAACCGGACTTATTGCAGGGTTCATCAGAAAGTTCAGATTAAAGGTTTGAATTTTGAAGGCTTATATCTCCTTTGACAGATCATCAAATTGGGCGAAATTTGTGTCCAAAGTGAAGTTCATGAAGCAATATATCCAGTGACATAAATTAGAGCTTCATCAGATCAGTGGTTCGAAAGTTATAGCCGATTCAGTACTGTCACTATTTCTGATTAACTCTGTTTTATCACTAAAGTATGAGGGTATTTTGGCCTTTTGGGGCTCGAGTTTAAGGCATAATTTGAGACGTGCACTTGTAAATTGGGAAGGGAAGCTCAAAGAAGTCAAGTATTCAAGTAAAGTGTTCTTACAAGTAATGCAAGCAACTCAACTAAATAATAAATCAAGTGGATTAGAAAACCCTGAAGCGCGGGTTTGCCTTCTATGATTTATCCTATGTCCACTCTCCAGCAATTATATCAAGAAAGCAGCTCTATCAGGTGGAGATCAAAGGATGAAAAGAAGAAAGAAGTAGCAACCAGCAGCAGCTCCAAATTCTGACGGAAATCAGTCCCTAGCTCCAAGCAATTAGATAACTTGTATTCTTTATTGTATTTCCTTAACTTAATTTAGTATTTTAATAATTTTATTGCATCAGCCTCTAGCATAGTTGAAACTCTATAAATATAGTCTTGTTTCCATTGCAACATTCAAATTTTAAGAAATGGAAAAAACACCTTTTGGATGTGAATTCTGATCTTGTTTAAATTCATGGAGTGAAAAATTAAGCATAACTTTGGCTAAGTGTTCTTGGGGGTGATTAACCTAAGTATTCTAAGCCTAGTTCTTGGAGAGGAGTTGAAAGAATCAACAATACCTCAAGTTCATATCTTTATTTTTTGAGTCCAAAAATCAGAAAATCAGAAAAATATATTGTTGGTTGTATGTTTGAGCTCAAATGGTGTTTAGGGGTGCATCAGATAGTGTTCATCAACCACTGACAAAGCGGTTCCAGTGGTACCCTCTCCTACGGCCACCGCGAATAAACTCTGAAAAGTGATAAACAAAGGAAGCTGGCCATAGGGTTTTCCGCATAGCAATAATTATTGAGTTCAAAAGTAATTACAATAAAAAGCTACCGAACAATATGGGTTGTAACTGACATGTTCCATAAATGAATTGAGGCCGTGTGATCATAATTGATGTTCAAGGAGACAACATAGACAAGTTCAAGAGGAGAATTACTTCACCGTTATAAAAGGATATAATATGGTTGCAATCCTACAGATCAGTAGAGTAACAGGACGCAAAAATTAGATCAAGATAAGCACAAGCACGAAGAGGATTACCACAATTGTGACTGAGGAGTGCTAGTTGTTAACGAGCGGTCTAAGTTCACTTATAGACAAAGACGAAAATAGGAAGAAACATCCCAACCTATGAGAGATTTAGAAAGTAAGTTAGGTCTAAGTCTCTAACTAGTTCAACAGGAAAGTACTCAGTGCGTGGGTGGGATATTACGTCTTTTAAATTTGAGTGATATTTCTCAACTTCGATTATGGGTAATTAACTTAGGTGAGATCACAACTTTGCAAAGTTGACATCAATGTGATTAAGCACAAATCATACTGGAGAGCTCTCACAGAGTCACAGAGGCCAAAAATGTTTGGGACAGTACGATTATTACTAATCAATAAACAATATGATCAACTTATCAATATGATGATGATGATAATCTAATAGCGGAATTGTATGAACGACAAACTAGACATACCCCAAGACTAGTGAAATTACTGAGTCGTATGCGCATTCAAAACTGCTCAACAGCACACATAGATAAAGAGAGCATCTGGCAGCGTCTGTGGGTTAAGCACCAAGCGGTAAAAAGGGCAGGGCTGACAGGTAAGGTGAACAACAGGCGAGTCATGAAGAAGCCTGTTGGTGAAGGTTGTGCATGCGATGGGTCTGAACTCTGAAGGGGGATGGAGGAGGAAGGCCGAGAGAAGAAACGAGGTTGATGAGAAGACAGAGAGGATGGCATTTCATGCAAACGAGCGTTTTAGTAACTAGAGTGTACTCATGTTCGCCTCACATTATCATGCAAATTCAGGTGAGAACATTCTAATATAATAAGACATGGCGAGTTTTAAGATTTTAAAGCAAGTTCTGAACTTGAAACTTAAGCTAACTTGAAACTTAAGCTCCCTACCGTAGCTTACCTAAGTATTTCAACGATACTATCGACATTTAGCAATTTATAAACATGCCATATAGCACACACCTGTTAGCCGTGACACATGAATGCTCCATATGGCAGATGATGAACAGTTGTAACTATGCAGCCCTTGTTGCTGAGTTCCCGAAAAAGGTTCTCCAGTGACTAGCACATCGCATGAAGACTTTGATAAGCTCAAGATCCTTAGATTTCCATCATCGTAGGATATGAGGATACATCTGCACATAAAAATATGTATGTCAAAAAACCAGAGAGGAATTCAACTTCAGACTTCTAGCTAACCATACCAAAGCCTCAGTCCCAAGTGGATTTGGGATTAGCTATCACGAATCCTCATATGGAATCCTCAATGGGAAGTGTCAAAAGCACAGCAAAATCACCACACACTCAAACACTATTTCCAAACTATTTTAGGTCCTCTGACATGAATTGATAGATGCAGAGTGACAGGATATAAAAAAAGAGGGAGAAGGAGATAAATAGAATAATAAACATATCCGCGAGAAAAATTAGATTGAAGCAGCTTCCATGAATTCCAAAGTCGTCAGATAGTACCAGCAGGTGAAAGAGGGCTTGATCAATGTACTCCAGTACTTCACGACTGATTTACACAAGCACCAACGACTAGCTAGGATAAAACGACACCTCGTCAACGTGCTCAGTATGAGGTTTTTACTCATAATATGCTTTCTTATTTCTTCCATAATTAACCTAGAGACATTGACTTCACAACAGAAGAAAAAACATCCTAACAATGATACTGTGGCTGACAACCTTAAGGCCGGACAATCGCTGAGTGGCTCAACTTTCAATTTCGAGGTCCTTGAACAGAAACTCTTTTCTTGACTTGGAAATTCCATCCAATCATCCCAAAAAGGGCCTTTGACATCTCTTGCATGGCATGGGAATAACTAACAGTCCAAAAATTACTGAATAGTGAATTTGCTGTGTGTAAGGAACTCATCATACCTTGGATCAGGAACCCAATCAAGACCATAAATAAAACGCTGTGAAGGGTTTGCATCCCACAAAGGCCGGTATGGATCACTGCAGATACAAAGTGGTAGTTAGTACACTGAGTGTTGTATGCCAAGGTTAGATGAAATATACATACTCTGTTTTGTCTATTTTTTCCTATACAACAATATCAAGTCGTCACTTCCACGACGTCAAGATTTCCTTTACTTTAATTTATTTACTCAAGATATTTTTGCAATAAATTTGCTGAAAAGTACTATTTACATTTACATGAAAAGAAAAGGCAATAGGTGCTTCATTACCGCAAGTCCCAAAACTTCAGCCCACTGTGCCCAGCAGTGACAATGACATTTGAGCTCTCGGCTTCACTGGAAAGGAGGAAAAAGAGTATATTTCAAAAACGTACGACGACTTACATCAAATAAAAATTGAGATCTAAGTAAATGAAGTTAATATTAATGTCTCCAAAAGGTTGACCACGAATTTTTCGGTACAATCCAACTTCCAAAACCAATAGGCCACTTATTAAATTTGGCGAAAAGCCGAAAATGAAAATATCCCATATCATCATCAAAATTAGAAGAGCCAACTGCTACAACTACAACTGTGCTGATATGGCACCCTTAGGGGTATACCATTTATCGCTCCAAGACAAACGTCACTGGATGATTTACAAAGTACTAAACGGGTGTAATTTACAACTACAGAAAAGGTGAGTGGGGGTGACAAAGAACATGCACCCTTAGGGGTACACACTTTTTAATGCAACTACTAGTGGCATTTAATGGAATAGCTCATCCGTGGAAGGGGCAAATGAGTCATTATATAGTTGCTCGGGGCTCACTCCAATACTAGTTATAAATGGGGAGTCTCTAGGAGAAATAGGGGCATCTAGATTATGATTGTATTATTGTTCCTTTTATCCTTACTATGGCGTTCCCGCCACCCATCGAGAATCCTAGTGTGTCGTCTCCTCTGTCTACCTACGTGAGTGCATCAAATGGCACTTGTAAGTACACCACTTTATGTTCTTAGCAGGATCTCCCACTAAATATGGGCACCTTTTGGATCAGAGAGAGTACATAACAAATAACAGAACGAAAAATGCTTGGCCAGATTCAGAGTACAGCACAAGAAATTGAAAGGACTCTTAAGAACGTGTACTTAGTGGACACTAAAAGCATGGTCACAAAGATCACTTGGTTTTTGCATTAATGAACATAAAAATGTACTGGTGAGCAATCCCAACACTTGTCAGAGCCCAATCCACACCGTTGTTTGTATCATGCAAGTCCATTTACAGGAGTACTTCGATGGCATTGTCCCATCATTATTCAAATATGACTCTCAACAGGACCTCACAACTATCAACTATTGAGGAATATCTTCTTGCCTCAATTGGAAAAAAAAAAAAAAAATATTAGCAGCTACATGATGAATATTGCACATGCGAATAGGTTCTCCAAACAAAGATCAATTTTATTTTTCTTTAACAGGTTTACAATCAGACCTAACAGCAACAACACCAGTGCACAAAAGGCACCCACTAATGGCGAGACATAGCAGGGTCCGATAAGTGCAACCTACCTCTATGTTAAAAACACCAAGTTTGTTTCGATATCACCCGAAACGAAAAGCATCGCGTATTGTATCGACCAACTATTACGCCACAATATAAGCACATACAATTTTATGAACCATTTCGCTTTATTCCATTATATTCCAAAGCCAAATGATAATGAGTCTTTGGCGCCATTTTAAATGGAAATACTATTCGTGAGAACACCAGTGAACTAAATCTTCTAATTTACAAGTACATTGCTTACCCATCAAATGGTGCCCAAGTAAGGGCTCTAATAGGACCTGCCTCCGCATTAAAACAAAGCAATGGTCTGGCATCTGTAGATTGACAGTGAAGTGATAAGTTCACAACTCAACATCAAGTCAAAATGAGCTTCAGTAACTTTTACATCTATTAGTACATCGTACAGTTTTATTATGAATTACCTCATTTAGTCATTTGTTTTGCAAATTGGAAGAACGATATTTTCTAAAATGTTTTCTTGAAAAAAGAACTTTTTTCTTGAGGTGCCATGGAGGGGCAGACATGTGAAAGGAATAACATAGTTACAAACTTAGAATACCTTCATCTTGCTCCTCCGTCGAGAACTTCCATACAGCAACCTGCACAACATTCCAAACCATCACATTAGTGTACATATATCAGGGAAACACAAGCGCAAGAAACATGTTTGCACGCGGCTAAAAAAAGCACCTAGGCCTATAAATAAACACAATCAGGCACAACATGACTTCTGATGCATTGAAGTCCTGTTTTAACATATTTAATTCATGTTCAGGTCACAAGGGTTGAAAATTATCCAAAGGTGAGGAAAATAAGGTTTTAAAGTTTACATGAGTTCAGAAAAATCCATGAACTTCACGATGTTATAAACTTCATACACCGGTATATAATTATAAGAGGATAACAGAGATTACTAAAACAAATGTGTGCATGAATCAGTATCCTAAGAGCGAATGAGATGATCTTCTGAATGGAAGATTGTAAATTTGTAACTTGTCTGAAACCTAATGCAGAACAGATCATTAAAGACTTAGCTGATACTTACCACTCCATCATGACATCCAGCTAGCACCAAATCATGAGGAGGAGAAGCTGACCATTCCACAGTGAGAGGCATACTGCAAAAATGATAAAAGTCAATAAAGATACATCATGAGAATGCGGTTTGGACAAATACACATAAAATGTAAATACAATTACTGATACAATTCTCTCTAACAATAAGGAACAAGCATAGCTGAATTTCTGAACAGATAAGATTCCATGGCAGACCAAAACTACAAATGCAAACGCATGACAAAATTTTGAATGCAAACTATGCCATAACCCCATGTGAATCACTAGCTAGCTCTGTTACTTTCACACTCCATATATATAGCTTGTCGCATTTCTGACCCGTCCCGACCCTTCCCTTAAACACATTATTTCAGCCAAAAATATGAGAAAAAACCACAAAATAGAGTGCCGGACACTTTCACACGCGCTTGTGCCAGACACTTGCAGCCGAGTCAAAGTAACATAGCTAGCGGTTGGACCATGCCTCAAGACGGTTCACCCTGCCTTGCGGGTCGTCACTGTGCACCCGACTGCCCCTTTAGAGAATGACTAGCCAGAGTACACAGATTGTGAAGGATTCTCCACCCCCACCCCACTCCCTTAAGCCAGGTAAGAAAATTATCTACTCAGTGAGTCAGTGGTCTTCAAAATTGAAGCTCGATGTCTTTTGGCCACTTAATTTAGCTTTATGAATAATATCTGGCTTTTCATTTCATCTTCTCACAAACTACTATTATCTTGTTGTAACAGAGGAGTGTACAGAAAATACTTTAAATGGAAGCTTTGTGTCTTTTGCCGCTTCCAGTTCAGGGTTATAAATGAAATCATGAACTCCTGCTTTTATTCTCATCTTCTTACATACTACATTAAGCTTGATTTCTAGATCGCTAGCAGAGGTATCTGGATTTTTTAAGCCTGTTGTTTGACACTAGAAATAAATCACCCCTCTAATAAATTCTGCAGAGTAAGCACTTAAACATGATTTGAAGAGATATTAGACTATACCAAATGATCACCAGCAGCTGATATAGACTTAATTCGTGAAAATACAAACACTAGCAGACATAAAGACATCAATCAGAAAAGAGATACCTCTGTCTATCACCATGGATCAATTTTGAACATGTAAATATTGGCTTCAATTTTGCAAATCGAGGATCGGTATCCTTCCCACGTCGAGAAACATATATACTGCTAACTACTTCAGGAGAAGGGACTTCCCACCTGTGAACAATGCTAGAGAGATAAATATTTTACAGAAGAATCAACGCTACATCTATAAAGAAATCCGTCTACTTTCACAAGGTATCAAAAAAGTAGATGCTAAAACACACGCAACCAGTCAGAACACCAACTTTAGTATACAAAAGTTACAGTAGCAGAACATATAAAAGCTTGAAAACTTTCTTTGAACACCCTAACCCACCAGCATCCCAAAGCAGTTCAATAAGATATGAAGTCTCCCTCACCCAAAGATCCTTCACTTGACCCAAAACCTGAAGGTCTTGTTCTTATGTGTTGGTTGGAATCTCTTGTAAAGATATTATAAGCACCTCAATCTCATATGAGGCTATAAAGATAACTTATATACCTCAAACTCCGCCCCTAAAAAAAAGAGTACCTCAAACTCCTGATGTGGACAGTTTGCCATGAGCTATCTCACGAGGATGTCTTCAGCTCATTTTATGCTTTCTTCTTAATTTATTTACATCATTTTTTCCTAACAAAATGTCACAATGTGGAACAATCCCTGTCACATAACCACTTGCTGTATTCAATTCTTTAATACAGCATTGGTTGTGAAGGGCGCCTTGCAGTGCACACATACTTTAACTGTGCAACCAAAGAAAACGAAGCAAGGGTCCCACATCACAGTCTTTCACTTGACTAAATATAAAATCTACCACTTAGCAAAATAATGAGGAAAATGTTGCAAGAAGTTGGTCAATTAGAAAGGAAAACTAATTACTACTGCATTGGTTTAAGTTAATATACTTTAACGTCTCTAAGGGACAGGGTAGCTCAGGCAACTCTTCGTACTGATCTGATTCTCTTTATTTTCTGTAGTGAGGGGAAACCTAGTTGCATGGAACAAAAAGTCTAAAACAAAGAGATAAGCTCGTTACCTTTTCAGCGGGCATATCCAAGAGTGTCCTAAAGTGACTTTGATCGTTTTATAATACGTGTAATCTAGACCTATCACGAAAGGAAAAAAGAAAAAGGAAAAAAAAAAAAGATATAACATGTAAACTCTAGAGAAGGGGGGGGGGTTCAACCTCCCTACCTGCAGACACCACAGATAGGGCCGTGGCATTCCAAAAACCTCATTCTGGATAAAAAAGACTGCAACCTAAGAAACTCAGTGGTCCATGGGAGGGATGGGGAGTTATAAACGAGAATTCACTCTTGTGATCTAGTCCTCTCCCATGTATTCCTTTTCACAAGGATTCCCAGAAGTCATAGGTTATCTCACAGGGTTGTCGATATTACAAGGGTTTTCTCTAGGAGGATACCATGCCTGCTTAAAGCCCTGCAAAGAGCCCATTAACGCTTGCAAATGCCCCAATCTAGATATAAAGCTTGCTTAGCTTTGAATTGATACAGTGGGTTCTCAGTCACAGTCAAAAGTTTGTCCACAAACGAAACAAAACGAAACGAAATGGAAGATAACAAGCAAAGATTTCAAATGAGTTAAGGATGCAATAGTTGGTGGAAAGTTGAAGAAACAACTAAGTAAATGACAGCATGTCCCAAAATGATTAGGGTAAGCTCATACGACCTGCCATATCAATAAAAACAAACCACTCTGATGAGATAAAAACGATAAAGAAAAAGAAAATGAATAAAATGACATGAATAGGTCAAGTAATTGAAACTATGTATTATAAAAAAAAAACGTGTTGGACCTTACACTTCGATAGATCCATTTCCCAGGACAACTGCAAGATAGCCCATTCTCTAGTTGTTAATAGATTCACCTCCAACTGGGCGCCACTTCACATCCCACGCCACTTTCCCATCATGACCCAGGCACAAGACAGCGTGAGGAAGAATATAGTTTTCGCCATCATGACAACCACCAGAACTCAAATTTGTAAGACTACCACCAACAAGCTCCTCTTGTACCATAACGTCTTTCCCCATGCCATTTTCCCTAACCCCTGCAACCGAAGACCCCTCACACCTATTTAGTGGGCAAGTATTAAGTGTTAACGATCCGCTGTTGTTCAAGACAGGATCTTTTATAAACTTTGACTTGTTCCTCGACTTCTTTCTAAAAGCTGCGATTGTGGATTCTAGATCATTTTCAAGAACTTTCTTCGTTGGAATTTTCCGTCTTTTACCTAGTTCGGAAGTAGATGAGCCTAACAATTCCCCTCCTATGTAAGGCATATTTTCTGGATATGTCAGCTCAAGATCTTGCAGGGACGGCCTTTGAAAATTAGGAATATCAGTAGTTTGATCCACTGCAGTGTTTTTGTCGTTCACTGCCTTTCGTTTTTTCGGTATTTCCTTCACAGGAATGGGGTTATCTTGCAAGATTTCATCCACAGGGAAGACAGTTGTTGTATCTGGAAGCCGAACAGCAAGCGCTGGAATAAACTGACCTTCAAGAAGATCAACAGGAGCTTCACCAATAGGTTTTCTTCTCCGCCTCTTATATGTAATTTGCTCCTTTTCCATAATATCTGCTTGCGGCTGCATATTAGCAAGAGAAGGAGCTGACATGCTTTGAGAAGTAGAGATAATTTGCAAGTCTTTATTGGTATTCAGAGTGTTTGGTGCATCTTCAGGAAGCTGACCATGAGATTGAATGCAATGGCTTTCAGGATCTGCGGCAGGAGATTTAATAATTGGATTCTTTCTAGGTCTTCCTCTAGGTCTCACAGGCTTAATATCTACCTTCTTTGCCACAGCAGTTTTTCGAGACTTCTGTTTGGTGCTCCCTCCAGGAACTGGAATGTCTTCGTTTTCTGTATAGTTTGGAAGACACCAGATCTGAACCATCCCTCGGCCACTAAGTGAAGCTCCTAGCTTGTGGTATGTTGAATCAGGAGGATGCGCAGCAACAGCAATAAACTGAAAGACAATGCAGTAAGAAGTGATTAAACCAGACAGAATGAACAGAGATTAAGATTTCAAAACAAAATCCCTTGTAGCAGTATCCAAATTGGTTGAATCGCAAATGCACCTACTTCTCCTCGGTTGGATTCAACTGATGCATGGCTGCTAAAACCAAATCCTACCCAATATTCAAACATTTATGACACAGATTGATGCAAAGAAGATGGAAAGGTACTGATGGACAAGGAAAATCAGTCTCTACACACTAACTTCACAAACATCAGTTTGAAGTCAACGGAAGACTATGCATTTATTACAAGCTTGCTTAAAGTCAAATCAATGGAACATTCCAAGCCAAAAAGTACTTAAAGAACAATACATGGGGCAAGAGTTCAAGAAATGCAGCCATCAAGCAATTACCTCAAATTTTGTATCAGATTCTGTTCCTTTATCTGCCCTGGGGCACCAATCCAATGCCCAAACGAGCCCACCAGCATACAATATATAATCTTTCCTGCGTAAGCACAACATCGGGGACAATATTAGTCAGTACTAAAATGAATGAGAAGTTGACACGCAACAACAACATCAAAGGTCCCCGCTGTAAGGGAGAGGAGATCTGAGAGTATCACTTTTCCCTCCAATTCTAATAAATCAAATCCTTCCACTGTTTGAAAGATTTAGAAGGTTAATTATACCATCTCCTTTATCGCATCTTTATTTCTTATAGAACTTGTTTGCAATGTCAGATTTCCAAAGCTTCAACTGTTCACGGTAAGAAACCTATGCTTCTTAATGATTTTAAATACTGTTATTGTTGGTAACCTCCTTTGACTCGTTTGTCATATTTAAGCATGTGTGACTGTCCAAAAAATATTAGAGTGGAGCAAATTTAATTTGTCAAGCACATGAAAGTTCAGCCTACGCATATATTTGTAGCTTTACCCAACCATTTACCATCGTCCCTCCCTATCCTCCCTTTTTTTTCATTTAGGGCTTGTTTGTTGGAGGGACGTAATGTAATCACCATTACCACCCTTTTAACCCAAAAATAAAGCAGAGCAAGGAGGTTGGGTACTTGTGTGTAATCATCATTACCAGTGTAATTTAAATCTCCATTTAGTTAAGGTATTCACTATTGTTCAACAAAATTCATGTAATTGGTAATTACATCATTAGGTGTAACCAATTGCTCTCCTCCCTTTTAACTCCTCTTTCTTCTTCCCAATATTTACATTTTGTACTAAACTTACTTCTATATTACATGGTAATCATTATCACTCCTACCAAACATATCCTTAGTATTGGTGGTGATTTTTACACTCCTCCGATTGATTTTTACACTCCGACATGTGAAGGAGCACTTGGAACTGTGACTCACATGGAGGAGTGTAAAAATCACCACCTATATCCTCCCTTTGTTTTCCCTCCATTCCAAACAAAAGACTAGGATTTCTTAGACATGATTTCACTATAAGACTCAAATCTCAAACTTATTACTGAACTTCCAGTAAACTCTATTATTAATCATTTCATTGTTTGAACTAAATTGGCAAAACATGAAGCAGCATCATGATTTTTCCCCTCCTTCCAGGCTATACAAGGTCTAATCGAATATTTTGCAAAATAGAGACCCTACTTCCAGAAAGTAGGTTCCATCCTAAAACCAATTGGCAATAGAAGGAGTAACTCCTTGGTTTAATACTAATCAACTCTCTCCTCTTTCATCAATGCGGGAAACTCACATGTGGAGCTCACTTCAATAGCACGCAATCACGCATCACCAAAACTTCCTAGAAAGTGTACTCGAAACTGAGAAACTGAACACAATTATAGTGGCCATCCGTAAGTAAGTTAGGAAAGACTACGAATCAGCATACCTCGACTTAGAAGACACCAAAGAACTAGGAGTTTGCTCCGCCTGAAAGCGCAAAAGTAAAGTTTGAACATCAGGAATACAAAACCAGCTAGGACATTCATCCTGTATATTCGAAAACCCATAAACCAGTCTAAGAATGCAAAGCGCGACAAGCCATTAAGAACAAGAACTACCTCCACATTACACTTTTTTGGCACCTCAGCAGCTGTGAACTGAGACAATGTTATCTCATTTTGAACCTCTGTACTAGTAGAGCATCCCGTTTCAGGCGAAAACCTTACAACTCGTGGCTCGTAATTGAAATACCTCCATTCACTACAGATAACATTACCAAAACGACGAAAGACCGATTCAGTCGAAAACCGATAACTTACATTGATCATGCCAACTACTGTAGTAGCTTTGTGCAATTCCCATAACAATAGCGAGAATTAACACTCTAAGAAAGCTCCACCACAACCAATTCATAACAAAATTGCTCCACAAGTTTCACACTTGCATAATTATCTTGATTATGATTAGTAATTTTTAACCTAAATTTCTAGAATTTAACTCTCCAATTACAGTAATAATTTAGTAACTCTCAAATTACCTCAAATTAAAAAAAAAAAAAAAAGGGAGAGATTACCGGAGGAAAGTGATGGAAGAAGCAAGGCGCTCAATCTCAGCATCATCGTCCATGGCAGACCGCTGAAGAGTTAAAAAGCGGCGGAGTTCACGGTGGCGGAGATTCGGGGTAAGGCGGTGGGTGACGGAGCAGCGGACGAAGAGAGTGTTTTTTCTTTTCCTTTTTTTTTCTTTTAGGGTCGAGGGTTGCTTAGTTAACTAGGCTCATAGAAGGAAAACAAAAAAACACATATACTCCGTAGTACTTTTGTGTGAGACGATCTCATCGCACGTTACTTTCGCGATCGTGGTCTCATACGAAAAGACAGTCTCACCAAAAGAAAAAATCCGTAGTACGCATAACGGGTTTGCGGAGTGTAAAACGCAAATACTTGCACAGCCACAGGGCCGCAGCTTTCTCTAAAAAAAAAATTAAAAAAAAAAAATGACGGAGGTAGCTAGCACGGTGGTGCACGAGGTATTAGGTCGGAGAGTAATCGACGTGGACCAACCAATCGTCGACTACATCGTCAATGTACTCGCAGATGAGGACTTCGATTTCGGCGTCGACGGCGACGGCGTTTTCGACGCTCTCGGCGAACTTCTTGTTGACGCCGGCTGTGTCTCCGATTTCGCCGAGTGCCGCTCTGTTCGTCTCTCTTTCTCCCTCCTTCGCTTCTATTTTAATCTTATCAATTAATTAAGTTTGTGATTGAATTATATTATGGATAATTAGGGTTTAGTAGGTTTAGCAACTGTGACAAATTGTGGATTTGATTGCTAAATTTTCAGCTTGATGTTTACGGAAGATGAACCTTTTGTTGGTGCTATCTTAAGTCCAAGTCGTAATTTGTTGTAGTGTATTGTTCAAGTTTTCTCCTGAATTATAAAATGTCACATCAGACTTGTTTTCGATTTCTGAAATGTTTGCAATTATGTAAAATTGGGGCAGGTGTGTGGCAAGCTGTGTGATAAGTTTGGGAAGCATGGGTTAGTAAAGCCTAAAGCGACGATGAGAAGTCTAGCAACACCGTTGAGAATGTTTGATGGGATGGATGAAGAGCAGGCACCAAAGAAGAAGGTTGAGGAGATAGATGGTCCGCTGTTGACCGAGCGTGATAAAATTAAGATTGAAAGAAAAAAGAGGAAAGATGAGCGTCAAAGGGAGGTGAGATTCTTTATTCTTTTGATTTTGTAAGCTCTACCTTTATGGATGTCGAGATTAATTGGGTGTAGAGTATCGACTGCTTGCTCTGCAATAATACTTTTGGCTCTGTTGTCGAAGTATTGCACGAGAGAATTTTCTGATACAGAGTTCAATACAATTGGCTCTCTCAATTAGCCCGCTGTACCAAATGTTTTAGACAGGAGTCTTGTAAGAACCATTGTTTTGATGGTTTCGATTGGCTAACTAATTTGAAGCAATGAATGTAAAAGGGGGGGAGTATGTTGAGTACAGTGAAGTTTTATGGCTTATCTGACTTCTTCAACTTAGGTTTTGGCAGGGTTGATGAATGAGGAGATTATATGTCCTTCTCGTTTGCTGTTGGTTTCGTTTGCCTGATGTCAATTGTTCATACATCTGTTTCCTGGATACCCTTGACATCCAGCTTCTCGTTGTTGAACCTATGCAGGCTCAATACCTACAGCATGTGGCAGAAATGGAAGCTGTTAGAGCAGGAATGCCTAAAGTGTGTGTAAACCATGGGCAAGATGTCGGAGGACCGAATGTCAGAGAT
The DNA here is from genome assembly GCA_038382645.1 of Spergularia azorica. Lineage (NCBI taxonomy): Eukaryota > Viridiplantae > Streptophyta > Magnoliopsida > Caryophyllales > Caryophyllaceae > Spergularia > Spergularia azorica. Next base: position 2,592,085 of record JBBYHQ010000014.1, read on the forward strand.
ATCCACTTGGAGAACTTCAATATATCTGTTGGAGGCAGGGATCTTATTTTAGATGGTGCAGTGACTCTTTCATTTGGAAGGCATTACGGTAAAACTTCTTTTTTCTGCCTTAATCTGAAAACGGGAAACAGATGCGTTATCAATGAATTAAAAAAGGCGAGTTTCTAGTCACTCATTTAACAGCGTGGTTACACCATCTGCAGGGCTCATTGGAAGGAATGGTACAGGAAAAACAACCTTCCTCAGGCACCTGGCCTTGCATGCCATTGACGGTATTCCTAAAAGTTGCCAGATACTGCACGTGGAGCAAGAAGTAGCGGGCGATAATACAACAGCCTTGCAATGTGTACTCAACTCAGATCTAGAACGTACCCAGCTTTTGGAGGAAGAAGCTCGTCTGTTAGAACTCCAGGTTTGGTCATCAACTATAGGCTATAGCTACTATTACAATTGCATGAAAGTAGCAGCTCCTTGCAAGAATGTTAAAACTTTCTCTTAATGTTTCTTCTTTTTGTTTCAAATCTACACTGCTCATTGATCATTGTATGGCTTACTGTCCGACTATGGCTTTTCCGTAGAGTAAATATGAGCTTGAGGAAGCAAATGGCAAAAGTAATGGTGAGCTGAATGGGGATCTTGACAAAGATGCCATCATAGAAAGACTACAAGAGATATACAAAAGACTTGAACTAATCGATGCAGATTCTGCTGAGGCGCGAGCTGCTTCAATTCTTGCGGTGAGATAGAGTTCTTATGATATTGTTCCCTCAGACTGCATTCTTGGTGTTCTTACTTCCAGATAGTTGCCTAGCCTCTCTTCTTGAGTTCATTTTTTATAATTGTGTTTCTCTACACTATGTTCTCCCCGCTTTCTGCTGTTCCTTGAGAAATGTAATATTTGCTTGTGATGTTTGCCCTGGTGCGGCCATCTCCAGATAGCTATTGAGGAAGCTGCTGTTGTTTCTATTTTAGTGAGGACAAATGAATTATTTGCTTGTGATGTTGTCCTGGTGTGGTGTGGCCATCTTCCAGATAGTTATTTGAAAAAGCTGTCTCTTTTAGCCTTCTTCAAAATTTGATTTTCTCTTGGTTAGATTACTTGAAAAAGTTGTCTTCTTTAGCCATCTTTTATGCTTCAGAAAACGTAGGAGAGTTCTAACTTTTCGATGAATGAATTCTCTATTTGTTTTCTAGTTGTTGTTGTTGGTTGTTGCTTGGCTGGAAGCTTTTTGTGCTTCATTGTCGTATGATCCCACTATTTTCAGGTGCTTTAAGCTATTAACCACATTAGAAACATGGCAGTCTTCATAGTATGTTTTAAATAGCTAAGAGGTTTGTTCATTATATAAGAGACTCGTAGCTTACTAAATGTGCTACTTGTCTGGAACATGCAACTTTTTTTGTTGGAATGTAAATATCTATGTCATGTTGGGGTGGTGGTTTAGTCATGTGAGCTGGAGACTGAATGATACAGTGATTTGGAGGATATAGACATGAAGGAGTTGTGATGTGGACAGGACTGTCTAAGATGTCTTGGATAAGGGTGATTGAGGGCCACATGAGCCTACATGGAAATGGAGAGAATATGGCTTGGATGGGGCTTATGGAGGGAGGAAATCTATAAGCATGATTGCGTTTGAGTTTGTTAGTCTTTCCAATTATTTTCTCTCATTGTTCTCTCTCCCCAATTTTGATTTTTATTTTTTCATGGTCGTGTCTTCCCTCTTTGTTTTTACCATCTATTGTTCTATGTTTTAAGTTTGTTTCTTCACTCTTTTTCAGTTCTTTTGTCTTGTCTTTCTATTTTCTCTTGGGTCCCTTGCTTAGTCCTTTATGATGGTTCATGTTAGCTGACCCCAATTTATTATAGGGATAGGGCTTCACTGTTGGATGTACTGTGACATCAGTGATTAGCTATGACTAAATATTGGTGCTAGCATCTATGCTAACTCATGTAAAGATATGATACTGATTGTGCTCTGTGTGGTCTATACATCTTAATACTGTCAACATCAATATCCGTACTTATAATGTTGTTGATTATTACGAATATTTCCAGGGTCTTAGTTTCTCACCGGAGATGCAGCACAAGCCGACAAAAACCTTTTCTGGAGGGTGGCGAATGCGCATAGCTCTTGCACGTGCACTTTTCATAGAGCCTGATTTATTACT
>JBBYHQ010000014.1:2603170-2624165 GCA_038382645.1 Spergularia azorica
AACTTGGTGGAAATGATCCGGGGTGATAGAACAGTGGACATCACCGTCTTTTGGCTGATTGATCAAATAAAAAGAGTGGCGTCAGAATTCACACGATGTAATGTCTTCAAAGTGGGGCGGAATCACATCAACGAGGCCCATATTTTGGCAACAAACTGCAGGAAGGGGAGAATAGCTCCCTTCTCAGATTAGATTTTAGATTGTGTGTTCTTTTATGTTTTATGTTCAGTTTAAACATTGTCAAAAAAAAAAAAAAAAAAAAAAAAAAAAGATGACTCACAACAACAAGTCACACACTACTCAAAATCTGCACAAATACATTAGAGATGAAAGCCATGAAGGTTGCGCGATCGGGGAAATCCATGAGCGTCTCGCTATGGATGTCTCTGGTGTATAAGCGGTGAAGCAAAATTAAAGAAAGTGGACAAGCTATGGATGCCTCTGATGAATGAGCACAATGAAGCAAAAGAGAGTAGATAAGTATAGGGAGGAGGATGACGATGGATCAAACACAATATTTTTTTTCTTTCGGTTTGACTTTTCCATGATTTATTATAATTCCCAATTATTAATTAATGATTTTGATTTTTATAAGTTATAAGGATTGAACCAAACACAAGGTTTTAGGAATGAGGTTCCAACCCGATACCATCTAAACCCGATTCCTAATCCCAACCCGATACCGATATTTGAACCAAACGGGGCCTTAAGAAAACTTGTGACTTGTGAGCATGGCTTACTTGAGCAACGAACTGAAATAATAGAACAAATCGCGCAAGCGGCCCTGCACCTTGACTATTAGAATGCCGATCAAGATACAATTATGTTTCATAGTATTACAATGCCAAACACTAATCCTAAGCCTTATATAAGATCCCTTCAAGCCTGAAAAAGTCTTTTCTATATGTGGTTTCGTACATCGTAGCATATCGTCAGAAAGTAATGCACCAGATTCAGTACCTCTTAGGAGACTTGCCCCTAAAATCAATGTGATTCCTGCGGCGACTTTGTATCAAGTACATTCGGATGATCTGTTTTTCTACGTATTTGCAAATATTTTCCATGTGATAATGGCGGGGACGGACTAACAGTTTAGCTTGTTGTGTAGCAAAATCTGTCTTCTTGCTGCAAGTTGATTTCTCATATGAATAACCTGGGATATTGAATTGCAGAGTTGTGTAAAGGTCTATCCAGATGCATTTGTGGAGGAAATTGCAAAAGATAAAAAAAAAAAAAAAAAACAGCTTTAATCTATAGAAGTGAGAGCACAACAAAATTGGCCAGATTATAGTTAAAATGGGAAATGTTTTAACCTCGATGCTTTGAAATAAAAATAGAATAAACTCGCTCAAGCTACGTGGTCTTGTTTCTTCCTTAGGCTGCCTTGACACCGTTCATCATTATCAATAGTATATCAGCTTGTTTCGTGTTCTTCTGATCAGTAGTACCCCCTTTGCTTGAGATTCTGCACAAAATAGAGTTAGTATTTAGGGTCTTCCAGCTGCTAAAAAAGAAATCAACACATTCTTGTAACTGAAGAAGTCCAATGTGAAATCCCTATTCAACGAAAAGTCTATACGTTTCAGGGCAGCTATTGTCTTCCCTTTTTCACTCAAAAGTGATAAAAGATTGTCGATGTCCACACCACATCCACTTTACATCAGTAAGTCAATTCTTTCAGAATATTATTCTAGACTCCTTTCTCTAACAAAGTCTTCATTACACGTTTGGCTGTTTGGAATCACAAATATTCAATAATGGCATTGTACGAAGAGGAAACTATATACTCTGCGGCATCAATGTTAATTCTTCCTCAATCAGTTTATCCACGAACTAAGTGATGTTTCATCTTTCACTTAGTTTTCAGCCTTACAAACACAGTGATACCTCCAAAGGCAAGGTTAGGCTCAAAGTTTCACAAATTAACTCCCAAGATACAGATATTAGAGTATTAATGATCGCTCTCTCATTCTTAAAACTAAACATCAACACCAAAACAAAGGCGTACTAAAATTTCTTTTATAATAGTCATATATCAATTTCATACAACAAACGTAGCCATTTCCACATCATAGTAGTTACTTATGTGAATTCAGACTTACATCTGCTAAGTTTCAAACTGGTCGAAAGCCAACCTATCGAGATTGCTCAACCTTCAGAACAAAAAGATGTAAAAGATAAGGCTATGGAGGGGGAGGGGGGGGGGGGGACAAAAGATAGAAGCTAAGCACACCCGAGTGTGAGTTTAAACTTGAACAATAGCTATTTCGAACAATAAGCCTAAAAATACCTTGGCTTCAATCGAAACCCTATCAATCTAACCCAAGAAACCTTATAACCAAAAGAATAAAACAATAGACCGTAATATCAAGTAGACAGTGGAAGATGTGTCAAATCCCTCTACCACAATCTAACTCAAATCCCTCTCACAATTTGACTCATACTTAAGCCACAAAAGATGTCATAAAACACCAATCACATCTCAGAATTTATATGAACCCTCAAACATTTAAGCTTGGAGTACAAATTCAAACTGTGTAAGAAATTATGTAGTACTAAACAATAATCAATGCACATAATTCTAAACCAATATCCATCTCAAAATTAAAACTTCTTTTTTTTTGTGAAAAATTAAAATGAAAGCAAAAAGAATGGGAGGAACACACACCTGATTTCGGATTTAGGCTTGCACAATAATAGCCACCATTATATATGTCCTTTAAACAATAAACACAAAAAACACATCAAGCTTTTATGACCAAGCATCTGCCCTTAATATGAAATTTCCTACCCGAGAAAGATGTTTAAGGAAAAAAAAAGGAATGAATTATACAGACCTTATTTTAGTTAGGATGTTGAGGATATCACTTGCTTTGGAAAAACATGTACAAAGAAAGAAGGCTAATCATCAAGAACAAAAACAAAGATACTCCCCATAATGGTTAGGCTTCAAAGAAAGTTTGGCATAATTAGCCAGCATCGAATCAAATCATGCACTGTGTTGTTGTCATACACTTCTAAAATATTTCAGAGAATGAAGACAAAGAGAGGGAATACATCTAAGCTAACCAAAATTCATAGGCCTTTCACATTAAGTGAGAGCAAAAAAAAGAATTGAAACTTTATTGTCATCTAGATCAAGATTTACCGTTCATTTTATCAATTAAGTTTTATATAAGCAAGTCATATATATAATTGAGGGATTGAACATACAGATGCTTTCATACATTACTTTAGAACAGAAGAAGTTGCATCGGCCTCATATCAACACAATACAAAACAATAATCTTTAACAAACTCATTTCACGTCTCAATATACTAATCCCATTGTCAACTCCATCATGTCCGAAGACCCATAACTGATCACAATCTCAAATGCTTACCCTTCAGACCTCATAAGACTTATAAAATGTCAATCAATACCTTGAACTTCATAATGACGCAAGTAAAGATCCTGTTTACTTGCCAAAACTCAACCTCCTGATCACTTGTTAAAACTCAATCTATAGTCCACATCAACTATAATAAATTAGATACCATACTAATTAAGTCACATGTTCCACTCTTATTTCCCTAAACTGTGATCGAAATTGTTTCTCGGACTTGATGTGGATAGTTACTCAAACCACTGGATAACCCATTTAGAAACCCAAAACCAAAAACACATCATCCAAGATCATAATTCACTTAACAACAACGACAACAAATCATGTTTGAAAATTCTTGAGGTGAGAGTGAATGAGTAGATTGTAACCTTGCCGGAACGCTTGAGGTGAGAAGCGTAAGCCTTGACGAAGTCGTGAGGCAGTGGCGTATCCAGGAATTTTTTGATGGGGGTTCAGATTAGACCCAGGCTAAAAAAATTTGCTCGTTAGATACACATATTTCGGGTCCAAATTGCATTTTCGGGTCAGGTTATTTTTGTCGGATTCTTAGATGCGAGTTAGTCTTGCAATATTCATATACATATAACAATCTACGTATGCCTTTATTCTCAAAGAACAGTAGTACAGTACTTCTTAATGTATTTTAATTTGCTTTCAGTCGTCCTTAAAGGCGAAATTCAAAATTTCTACATTTTTCCACCATCTTAAAACTCAAATTCACAATTGAGCTGAGAGTGAAACTAAGTGACTCAATTAAAGTGAATCATATCAAACTGATTAAATTTGAACATGAAAAGACAAAATATAAATTAAAATCAAAATTATTTGAAATGAAAATTGGGTGGGACTTGGTGGGACTTGTCAGAGGGAAAAGAGAGAGAGAGAGAGAGACCGAAGGGAAGAGACAGGGACTGAAAAAGCCTGACTTTTTTTTAGTTTATTTTATTTTATTATTATTATATAGCATTTAAGTCTGGCCCATGTGAGTTTGTTTAACATTTTGACAACCATGCCCTGCCTTTTATTTAAGGCCTAATAGTAGATAGGAATTTGTTGAGGGGTCGAGATGTAATTTTCTTTTCCTTCAGTTACACATAAGAACAAAGGTTCATTTTTTTGCTTCACTTTGGGGGGTCGGCCGACCCCCCATTCTAACACATAGATCCGCCCATGTCGTGAGGGGACACATCCTTAACGGCCTTGGAAACTCTTGGTGCTTCAACTTCCATTTTCTTCTTCAGCTATGGAGATTGTGGATGCAGAGAGGCGTAAGGATGAAGCTGCCGCTGCCCAGAGAAAAAAAATGGAATGAAAAAGGATTAGAATGCTAATTGTAAAATTTTAGATGCGATAAAAATCAGAATATATAATCCGAATGCAGCGTATATAAAATCAGCATACATAATCCGAATGAGCAATAAGAAGAGGAGAAAAGAAGTGAGGAAGAAGGCGATTAAACCTCCGGAAGGTGCTTGAATCCGGCCCTCTTTCCTTTTCCAGACACCTTCAAACTAAACATTTCACCACAAAAAAATCAATAAAAAATCCCCAAATTAATTCAATTCTACAAACCCTTAATCAAATTAATTGATTAATCGGGAACTTACCTTGGGCTGCTTAAGGAAAGCCTTTTCAGCCTACAACCATATCAAATTATTAAAAAAAATTAAACTCATGATTATCAAAAGATTGACATCTTTGTGATTCATTTAAGTTAAGAGATGAAGAAGATGGGGACAATGAGAGAGAGGGTGGGAAAGAATTTACCTGCTCCACCATTGTTAGGCTTTGTGAGATGGGAGGTTTGAGGAGAGAGAAGAGATGGCGCCGAGAGAATACAGTTTGTTAGGCTTTGTTAGGCTTTATTGGAGTTTGGTTCATCTTCTACAGTTTTATAGGGAGGTGGAAAGGGGAGGAGGGGCGTTTGGTGAAGAGGAAGAGGAAGTGGCGTTTGGTGAAGATGAAGTGAAGTGGAATGGGGAGGGTCTCTGCAGGAGGGACGTGGAATGGGTGAAGATTGGAAGCGACAAATAAGCGTTAAGCTGGCTTTTTTTCTATAAGTATGCCTTTATTAACTGCCACGTAGCTTAGGCGTGGAAGTTAGACTATTAAAGTAGAAGTATACATAACACATTAATAGTGACCTCTTTTATGATTTTAGTGACCATTATACTTCCTCTAGTGATTGTTTAAATCACAACAAATGTAGTTAGTTGTAAACTAAAACGATTATTAAAAGTAAACAATGGTCACAAGTAATGTTAAACTAGTCACTTTTTAGCCAATTAAAGTGGTCACACAATAATTGACTTTAGACCGTCCATATAAGACTTTGCCAATACCTAAATTCGATAATCAGGATTTGTATTAGGTAAGAACTACTCTCACTACAAGGGAAACACGAAATAGAGACCGAATAACTCCAATAATCAGGATAATGAGGATTTGTATCAGGATTTGTATTATGTCAGAAGTCATACGTCAGGATTGATAACTCCATGTATAAAATCAGTTAACTCGATTAACTAACTCTCTTAACTCCAATAAGCATTTAAGATCCTCAATTAAAAGAGCAGTCTTTGCAATAAGTGCTACTATTGAGAGTTTGGTAGTCTGGTTTGTGACTATAATAAATAAAGTCATCCCTATTTGACATAGATATAACCAACTATTCAATACCATTGTTGTCCTACCTCAAACTTAATTTTTATATGTAACAATGGCCGTATCTCCGAACGTGTCGACCGCCATGTCCTCTACTTGTAAGTGCAAACGTGATGACGAAGACATTTCTTCTCATTTAGTCATCATAATTTCCGATGATGAAGACGATACACAGTCAAACAATGGGTTTCATGGGGATACTTCTGATATGGACATTTCGTCCGATGATGAACCCGCAAGAGGGGAATATGCACCACTTCAATCCCACAATGTTGTCTGTAACTCTGATATGGAAATATCAGAAGGGAATGATACTGGTATACCTAAGTTTGATGGCGAAAATCAATTAGGGTCTTCTGATATGGAAATCTCGTGGGGTGATGAACCTAGTCAGGGTTTATATGTCGGTGAACACTACCATGATAGTCAATCTGATACTGATGCTGATTCGGATGATTCATCGGAGGAAGAAGATGACAATCATACTGAGTCTACGAATGGAAGCAATTCTTCATGTGTCCTCACTTCTGGGTAAACTTCCCTGGATTGTTCCTCCGGGATTTTAGACTCAGGGATGCTTTTATTTTGTTGTTGTAGTTTGAACCTTTAATTATTTATTATCCTTGAATTGGTAGGATTAATTCAATTTGTTTGGTTGTTTATGTCTTCCATAATGACTATTAATGCTTGTAGATTCCTCCCATCGTTTATGTCCATCAATCTACTACATGGTTTGTTTGACTAACATACATATAATAAGTAAATTTATAATTTCTTAATATTCGACTCAATTGCTTGTTAATTATATTAGTATGGGTTCTCTGGGTAGAGGAAGGACAAGGGATAAATAGATGAAGATGTGTTTGAGGTTTTTCTGGGTTGATAATCAATACTGAAAACGATGAAGTGATAAATATTATGGGATTAATTTGGCGAATTTTGTGGTTTCTCGGTCGATAAAAAGGAAAGATGAATGAAGATTGTTGAGTTTTCTGGGTTAGGGAATGAAGGGATGAAGATGAAGATGATAATTTTTTTTTTAACTATTTTCTCTCTCCATCATCTTACTTCAATGTTTGGATCAATTCTAATGATCCTGAAAGAGTGAAAATTTTATCAAAAAAATGGGGAACTGAAAATAGTAATGGAGATTTGTAAAAATTTTGCCGTCATTTTCAATTCAACTAGTCGAAAAACATTTCGTGAATTTTTGAACTTAGCGGATACGAAGAAGGTATGTCGTGACATATATCAACTAGTCGAAAGAAATTTCACACTTTGTACGCATTGTAACTGTTATTTCTACATCATAGAAAATTTTAAAATATAAAAATTCACTCCAACATTTATGCTTTTTTGTCCCCTATAAGTATATATTTTCATTTTGTCTATTTCTCATTCATACGTCATATGAATTTTTTTTTGCTATGGTAACAACTCTAAATGTGCAACCAAATAGGCGGAATGGGGTTGGATAAATCAAACCTGATACATGATACCCCAAAAACATGACTACCCACAATGGGTAGGGCAAGAGAGGTGAGGCAAAGAAAAAAGTGGGAAAAATGGGAAAAGAAATGTTGCTCGGCAAAGGAAGAGAAGGGAGGGCAAAGTTTGCCCTAGGGGCAAGGAAGAGAAGTGGAGAGAAAAAAAGAAACCATGTTTTCTTCAATTTGCAACAATTATTTATGTATGATATAATTTTTCATACTCTTTAAATTGAGCCCACTTTTGACATATTTTGGTCTACGTTTTGTTTTCGCTATTTCTCTCTAATGGTATAAAAACAAAAAAAAAGTAAATATATAAAACTATTTTTGGTTGTTTGAGTCGATGTAACAACGACAATTAGACAAATTATACATTTTTTTTTTTTGGAAAGATTAGCGTATTTTTAGTCTTCCATATAGGGTAAAGAAGAAAAAAAAAATACAAAAAACACTCCCCAAAAAGGACAGCAGAGTACTACCCTCAAATCCTCTACAAGATTAATCCCTCGGGATTATCTCACTAAATCGGTTTATGACCCTAACACAAACATTAAACTTAATATTCTAGCATTTCTTTCGCGCCAAATTTCATAAATTGCACAAGTTAGACTGCTTCTTAGGATAGGAGATGCAGCTTCCCCTATTTTCCTTTTAACATTATGCTTGAACCAGTTGAGCTCGTGTTTTAGGCTTCATTCTCTATTGTTGTATCCCAGCCACCTAAGAATATTACACCAAACAACATTTGCAGTCTCACATTTGAAAAAAGGATGGTCTGCTGTTTCCTCTTACTTGTGGCATAGATAGCATCTGTTTGGCATTACCATACCCCTTCTCTGCAAATTATCAACAGTTGGCTGAGTGTTATGAATTGCAAGCATAGTGATTATGCTAGCTTTGGCTAAACAGCAACTGTCCCACACTGTTTTAGCCCATTTCTCAGTAGGTTTCTCAATTCTGAAGTGGTTGTAAATGTCCCCACTGCAAAATTTTTAGCACTCCATTTCCATATCATGCCAGCAGCTACATCATTCACAATATCATCTCTTATATGAATCAGGCTTCTCCATGTTTTGGAACTATCATGTTGCTGACTAACTTGACAGAAGTTATGGTTCTTGAGATAGTATGCCGCAGTCCATTTGCTCCAGATATTATCTGGCTTGCTGCATAGCTTTACAATCCACTTGGTCATAAGTGCTTTGTTCCAGCTAAGCACTTCTTTGATGCCAAGACCACCCTCTTTCTTAGGTGAGTAGAGGTGTTTCCAACTAATGAAGGTGAGCTTGCCCCTAGTTTCACTAATTCCCCAGAAAAACTCTCTGCACAACCTACTAATATTCTTGAGAATTGCTTTTGGAAGAAGCATCACTGAAACCCAGTAAGTTTGTAGCCCTAGGATAATTGAATTAATAAGCTGAAGTTTCCCAGCATAGGAAATGAACTTATTAACCCAGTGAATGAGCTTGGCCTTGATCTTTTCCAAAAGTGGCAGGTACATTGTGGTTTTACGTCTGGCTGAATGTAGAGGAACTCCCAGATATTTAAATGGAAATTTGTCCACCGCATAACCAATCAGGTCAGTAATCTCCTTAGCTCTATCAGCTTTAAAACCCCCAAGTAGATATTTGTCTTCATAGTGTTTGCTGCCAGTCCAGATTGCTCCTCAAATATTTTCAGAGTTTTAGAGACCTCTGCAATAGAGTGTGTGTCTCCTCTAGCAAATACTAGCAAATCATCTGCAAAGAACAAGTGATTGATGCCTATTTTGTTGCATTTAGGGTGCTGGGAGTACCTTTCAGAGTGAATAAGCTTCCTGAGCATCCAAGTTAGCCCATCCATACAGATCACAAAGAAATAGGGAGATAGTGGGTCTCCCTGTCTCAGGCCTCTTCTAGTAGGGAAGTAGCCAACTGCAGCTCCATTAATGCACAGGGATAGGTGGACTGTATTAAGGCAAGTTGAAATCCAGTTGATGTATCTGTCAGGGAAGTTGTATGCTTTCAGAATGTTAAGCATAAAGCTCCAAGACACTGAATCAAAGACCTTTTTTATGTCAACCTTTATTGTGGCTCGGGGAGAGACATTTTTCCTGTCATATTTTCTGACAATTTCCTGAGAGAGTAGGATATCGTCAAAAATATTTCTACCAGGAACAAAAGGAGATTGTTCCATACTAATGATCTCATAAAGGGTGGGTTGCAATCTTTGCACTAGCATTTTGCTTATTATCTTGTATAATGTGTTACGGCATGAAAGGGGCCTGAAGTCTGCAACTGAGTGAGGGATTTCCTTCTTTGGTATCAGAGTGATCATGGTAGAATTGATTTGCTTCAGCATTTTGCCAGATTTGAAGAACCCCTGTACAGCATCACAAATCTCATCCCCAATCAAATTCCAAGCTGATTTATAGAATGCAGTTGTAAATCCATCTGGCCCGGAGAGCATTTATGACATCCTCCTTTGCAAATGGTGCAATCAGCTTATCCTTACTTTCATTACTTATTTCATTAACTATAAAAAAAATGGTCTCAAACTCCATGACTGATTGCTCTGTGCCTAGTAATTAACAAAAGCATCATTTACTCCCCTTGGAGTAGTATGTAAATTGTCATTCATATCATGAATTCTTCCAATAATTGAATGAGCCCTTTTTTCATTCACTTTCGCATGAAAATATTTTGTTCCAGCATCACTCATCTGAATGTCCTTGATTTTGGCTCTTTGGTAGTAGAAACACAGCTAAGCTCTTTCCATTTTGGCCAGGAGTTATTGCATCTCCTTCATCCTTCCCAGGTTCTAAGGCTTATTAGGTAGGTCCCTCTGAATACCATACAACTCTTTTTTGCAATTCTCAACTCTAGTAGAGATATTAGAGTAGTGTTGTTTATGCATAATCTTGAGTGCTTTTCTGAGAGCTTTCTGTTTTTCTACCATTATATATATCTTGGTACCAGAGAATTTTTGTTTCCAGGAGTTCTCCACTATTCCCATATAACCCTCATGGTCACACCATGCATTCAGAAATCTAAAGCATTTGGGGCCTGTTTCGATTCCCATACTCATCTCTACTATCACTGGGGAGTGATCTGACAGGCCAGCTTCCTTGAAAAAAGTTGTGGTATTCATTTTGGTTTGAAGCCAAAATTGACTGACCATGGCTCTGTCAAGCTTGGCCATACCACATCTCTCCTTCTTGTAAGTTTGTCCAGGTAAATTGACATCCAGCACCAGGGAGATCCATGAAGCCAACATGGTATACACATTGGTAAAAATCATCCACATCCTTTTTGTTAAATACTCCCTTACTCAGTTTTTCACTACTATCAAGCACAACATTAAAGTCTCCAAGAATCAGCCAAGGTTCAACACAATTTTGAGCTTCCTTGCTGATAAAGTCCCATAAGCTCTTCATGTCTTCTCCTTTATTCATGCCATAGATCACTGTTACCAGGCATTCATAATGTGTGGCCTGATAACACACTCTGCAGTGCATGAATTGGGAGCCACTAGCAAGAACCTTGACAGATAGGCTCTTTTTATTCCAAAATAACCAGATTCTACCATTATCATGATGACTATAGTTGTTCTTTTTGATAATACTATCAGCATTATTCTTTTTTACCCTAGTTTCTAACACTCCAAGTAGGTCTATCTTATTCTTCATAAGGTGATGAATTACCTCTTGCTGCTTGTGAGGCTTATTACAGCCTCTAATGTACCATGATGAGATAATCATGGTCCCCCTCCTGGGTCCTGACCATCCTCTATGACTGCCTGTGCCAGAATGTCAATCTTTTGGTCTTTTGTCATGTCCAAAGGAATTATATCAAACTCCTGTCCTGGTAGTGCATTAAATCTGTTTTCTGCAAATGCCAACTTTTTTGCAAGAGAACTCTTAGCTTTCCTTCCTTGAACAATAGTGAAGCCTTCTTCATCCATATTCACTTTATTGATCTTTGCTGTTTTTGTGGCCTGCACAAGGTTGGAGACAGGAGTTGTATGTATATCCTCTAGGTCTTTCTCTTTCTGTGTCTCCTCTGCTCCTGAACTCTTCTGATTCTGCATTTTTGGGACATAGGTGGTCTTTGGCTTTGCGGGTTCTTTAGTAGATTCCTTCTTAGCCATCCTACATCTTTGAGCTACATGTCCAAGCTTATGGCAGCATGAGCAATAAAAGGGAACCCATTCATACTTCACAGTCTCCACACTTTCTCCGTAAGGTGTTTTAAGAGATATTGTTTCAGGCAAGTCTTTAGACACATCAATCTCAATTAGCACCCTTGCAAAAGATAACTTTTCCTTCAATGTTGTTCTAAGGTCAGCAAAAAGAGGCTTCCCCAATGTGCTAGCTATCTTACTTAGAGCTTTCTGAGACCAAAAATGTGGTTCAAGATCAGGAAGTAAGACCCAAACAGGCACATGAGAAGTGGTTTCCATTTCAACACTGAATGTGGGTGTCCATTCTTTCAGAATCAGGGCATGCTCTCCATAATACCAGGGTCCTCCTCTCAAGACCTCCTCCATGTCTTCCCTATTCTCAAATTTCATGAAAAACCACCCTTTTTTGAAATACTGAATCAGCGGAATGCTTACAAAGTTCCAACGCTTCTGGGCAAAGTCCTGCAGGTTTTTCTCAATCGGCTTGGCTCCATTTACATGACCCACCAGGGTATTTTCCCAGTATTTCAGTTCTTCAGCAAAATCCTCCAATTCAATATTAACAGAGGTTTCATCAGTAGGATAGAAATCCAATTGCATTCCTGATTGTTTTTCCAGAGCATTCCTATATGGTTTATTAGGTTTTTGTCCAATTTTTCCAGCTGATTTCACCTTTTCTGAGCTCTTTTCAAGCTCACCATTGTACTTACAGTGATAGAATTCTGCTTTAGTTGATCATTCGCTGCACCAAGAAAATCCAGAAAAGTGATGGCTTTTGGTCCCGTATCCTCATTACCCATTTCCGATTCCGAAGTTGAAACTAGTGTATCGACCTGGGTATTTGTTTTCTTCGCAGTGACATGATTATTAGTAACAATATTAGTACCAATAGATTCGGAAGAGTGCGTAGATGAGGGCTGTGAGTTTTTTTTTTAGATCGTCTAGTCGGTGCTATGGGAATCACATCTTTTAATCAATGGAGGTTTGAGTTTTCATGGTAGCTTGGAGAAGAAGCTATTTCTCTTGTATTCCCTTAAGATAAAAATAAAATTACTTTGATATTTTTTTTTTAGACAAATTATATTGAGTGGTGTTATATTTGCTATAATCATAGAAGGTTCGGATGTTATTAACAAAATCATTATTTAATTTGTTGATTTAACGCGCAAAACTAACATACCCAAGTGTTGTGTTCTATCCTTTCAAAAAAAAAAAGTGTTGTGTTCTAACCAAAATAATACAAAAAAAAACACATACATAAAAATAATATACATACTCCAAAAGATATTGTCTATAGTAAATAAATCATCAAATATCCACAAGTGGAAACTTCAAACATTAAATTTTTAACCCCTATGTAGGATCTAAATGGTAGGTTAACTTACAAGCATGTGGTTACAATAATTGTTTTGACCTCCAAATCTCCTTCCTTCTGGCGCGAAACAAAGGTGCATATCAATCTATAAAAGAAAAATCTACCTATCATAAGAGTACTACTACTTTAAAAATATTCACAAAAACCACCTGCCTAGAATTATTCATAAATACACCCACCAAACATGCCGAGTGACTCTATCAATTCGTCCCCACATGTCATCAACACAACTATGCTAAAGCCTAACGTCCAATACGGTTGTTTGTCCAACTATAAAAACTATTTTAAAAATAGGACAACACAAATATTGTGGCCACTTTTTGAATTATGGTAAGATTACAAAGTCACCCTCTTCTACTCGTCTCAGATCATTTAAGCGTCTTGATCACGACGAGGTAATAACTTCTTTTATGTATTTTGATTGCTGTATGGAAAGAACCGATGCGTTGGTGGCTATTATAAAGAATAACGTCACTTACGTACCATGCCACATGCATGATCTTTCTGATCTCAGTCAATGCCCGCAAGCGTTAATAAATGCTATAAATTCGATTATTAACAAGTATGGGTGGTCGGGTAAACGAAGTCAAGATCTGAGTTGGTTATACAATTTTATTGACCGAGAAACCCATAACCAAGTTTTTAACACAACGATTAATGTTATAAATGTCCCAAGAAAATTAGAATTTCTTAGTTTTATAGATTTGTTTAGGGTGGTGTATGTGAAGAACTCCTTGACATTACTCAAACTAAAACTATACTAGAATGTGGAACTTAATATGATAGGCAGTACTACTAATATGTGTAGAAAAAAATGGTGTTTCTTTTGGGAACTTAAGTTCGTGCTTGGATACTCAACGATGGCCTAAAAGGCCACTAATCAACCGACAACCTAATTCAAGTTCAAAATTATCAGTTGTATTATGGAATTGTAGGGGAATCGATAGAGATTCATTCATACCGAACTTGTGGTACATAAGAAAAATAAGTATGACCTATGTGTGGTCATCATAACTGAAAGAAGAGTGTCATCTATACTTGTAAAAGTTGTTAAGTCACCAATGTATGTCGATGATATGTTTTACTCGAAGTCAACGTCTTATGGAGTTGGCGTTGCCGTTTTAGTCTTCAATCAAACTGCTATGGTGTTGACTATTGAGCGAGTTCATTATGTGGACTTGGTAATACAGGTACGCATTTTGATGATCAATTTTTAATCTAATGATAAGGTCATACTAATTGCAATATCGATGTTAGATTATGTTCATACTAATTTCAATATCACGGTTGGATTATTTCTAAAATATTGTGCAATTGTCATATGCAGATGAGAGGTCGTGGAATTGATAATGACTTACAATTGCTGGAATGAGAGGGGGGTGTTTAGCCATTTATAATATTTTTCCAATTGCGTCGTTCAATTATTTGTGATCAACAAACTAATATATGTTATTTATGCATCAATTGACTTATAATCGTACGAAAATTTTAATAATTTTATTTGCAACTATACACCAAGAAGGCAACAACCAATTAAACATTGCAAATGGCATTGTGCTGCCGACACTGCACTGACAAAATTTTCGACACTGCACTGACAAAAGCTAACACATAGCTCTAAATGTAATAACTATTACAACTATAATATTAATGAGGTGAACCACACTCATTAAATGTAAACTATTACAACTATAATATTAATGTTAGTATATGAATGCAATGCAAATGGTAGGCAACGTCCTACCTATTTCACCTAAAAAAAAAAAATTCCTACATTTTTCATAACTCATGTATTGCGAATGGATAACAATGGTGATGATGTACAATTTACCATTCACTTCACTAATTCCACCATCAAAACAAATATGATAATCTCCGCGAGTAGTACGTTTCATGTGCTATTAGAATTACAACGAAGATTTATGTTGTCTAATCCTGAAACTTATCATCTTTACTGGCCTTGTTTTGTGTTTTTGTTGGCAACCATGTCTCCACATTCAGCGGGATTCAATGCATGGGATGAGATTATTTTTTTGTTGGATAATGTAAGTTTCGCTGTGTTATTGTAAAAAAGTCATCAAACCACCTTCACGATTATGGTCACAAATAATTGTTAACAGCTATTTTTTTTGTAGGATATATATTTAAGTTGGCGGAATGATATCCGAGATAGAGTTTTCTTCACACTGTGTATTACTACAAGTCCAAGGGTTGAATGGTACACCTATCTTCCAAGGACTGCAATTGTATCTGAGGTGGAAGACATTGCCTTTCAGGTTGTTGGACAACCACCTGACTTACATTTTATTGTGATGTGTGATTAACGTCGCATGAGTAGTTCCAGTGCAACTGTTGGGTTGCTAGTTGACAATGGAGATGCTCTGTTTGTCGTGCTCAGAGTAGGTGGTAATGTTTAAGACCTCACTTATGTTATATCTTTATAAGTTTAAATTACAAATAAAAACTACATTAGTAGTGAGGGTATTTATGTTTTATTGTAATAGGGCTATGAGATTTTCATGTATTCCCCGGTTACCATATAGTAATAATTGTAAGTTTTTTTTCAGTTTGTTATATACGAGTAATGTACTATGTTTATCAATGGTGCCATAAACTCATGACACCCCAATACAAACAATTTTATCATCTTTTCTGGTTGACCCTACTTCCTGGCACTTTTGTAGAATTTATCAATGACACTTATTCACATCCATGACCTTTCTTTATACTTAAAATGTTTTTATTCTAAAAATATATCAAGATTGGTATAATTTTTGTAATATTCAGAAATTCATATTAACAATTTATTAATTTTTAACTTCTATGTTAATTTGCTTGCTTTTTCCAACAAATCAGAAATAACCATATGGAGGAGAGAGATAGCATTGAATGCATGTGGCAGAGAATTTTCTCATGGCTTTGGTGCCTTGCCGGGGCATCATGCCACGAAAAGTAAAGAAATTTCATTGTCTATGCTTCTTTGGCACGTATGAAGGTTAAAAGTGGATGCCATGAGTCTTAATTGCACTCCCAATTAACTTAGCCAATTTATAAGTGATAAAAAAATAAGATGAAATTGAACTTGACAAATAATGAAGCATGAGATAAAATGTGATAAGGTATGTGATAGTAAAATACAAGAGAAATTGAGTTGATGTAGATCACCAATAAACCATTATGATGTTGGAAGATATAGGAAAATGATATTTAATAATATTATGTGAGCATGATCTAGCGTATGTGCCGTGCAAGCAATATATTATTGTAACATTATTGATATTTTTAAAACTATATTTCAAGTAATTATAGTTGAACCCATTTTTTCCTTGATCCCTCCTTTGATGGATAATATTAAATGTATTATAACCCTTTACCGAAATCTAATACCCTTTTAGGTATACCGAAAACACAGATACAATTTAGGTCTAACTAACTGAATGTTACGGTCAACCGAAACAAATGTGGGGTAGGTTAACCGAAGGTACTTGATTTCCTTCGGCTATTGGTAACTCGCTAGTTTGAATAATTGGTGCAACCTGATGTAATTACATCTTATTTCGTTTAAAGTTACCAAATTAAAATACAAAAATGTGACATTAAATTGTTTCGTAGAACCCAAATATTGTATTACATATTGCAGTAGTATATGCTGGCCGTACAACTTTGGCCGTCAAAACTCAATTTCTTAAAGGGCTTGTTTAACCTGATTGTAAATGTCGTTGTGTACCGAGAATACATCATCCGTTAATACACGTTCCCCCTCACGAAAAATGTTCATCTGCAATATAAAACCATATTTGAAATGTATTGCCCCTCACATGAATTATAACCCTATTACTATCAACTAATGATATGGCTGACTGACAGACATTGCACATGAAAACTTACCATTTTTATTGTACGCACATAGCCGTGACTGCAATGCTTGATGCCGAGGAACATCCTGACTCCACTATCATTCGGGGTCAATCTGTACAACTCGCTCATATATGATAGTGCTTAAAGATAGCCTTACGCTAAATTCGACTCAGTACCCCTTTTTTTTGCGTAGTAGTATTGAAATTGGAATGTCTTTAGCTATTAATACTCCCTCCATTAAACTATTGTAAAAGTCGTTTTAAGCAATGACACATCGATTAAGGAGAGTATGGAGGTTATTATTTTCAAGGATAGTTATTTTTTTTTTGGTACAAAGGAGCAGCTAATGCTGCGTGGGTGGGGGTGGGGGTGGGGGTATGAGGATTTGAACCCTCGACAACCCCCAAACAGGTTGAGTTCCTAACCACTAGGCCAACCTTGATCCTCACTTTAAAGGATAGTTATTAGCAAATCGATCAAACCGCCAAAACGCTAATACTTCGTATAACAAAATCATAATATAAAGCTATGTCGCTTAAATCAAATGTATGACAAATTTGTAGTTAAAATTAAGTGTAGAAGAATCATTGACGATGTTCTTTTCGTATTTCGATATCGGAGAAGGGGCATTATTTATGCATTTGAATCGAAGAAACGAATAATGTATGGAACAGAGTAAGAGAGATTGACCCATATATTGTTTCATGTTTGCGTTTCCTCATGCAAACAATCTTTTAATTTATCATACAAGTTCGTACAACAATTTATCATGGCAAACAGTTTTGGGTATTTTGCAAGCGATATCTTAGGGGGCATCCGAAAGTGTTGCACCTAGGCCCTTTTATGATCATCAGTTTTATGGTGTTGAATCTTGTTCAACTTTGTTAGACTTGTTTGGTGAATTTGTAAGTGTCCGTTCTAGATGTCGTATAACTTTTTATATATAAACAAGTTCCTCTTTCTCTATCGAAATTTTTTTGCATAAACAGTCTTGGGGGAGTCTTGTCTGTAGACGTTTTAAGCCAACTTAATACAAAAACAAGCAACCCATCAAATATCAATAATTAAACAAATAATTGGTCATTCAACTCATGTATTATCGTATTACTTACTATGTTATAATTGGTCCTTAATATGTGGCATTACGCATATATATAAGGTAGTTTTCTCTTTACGTGTAATTATAAAATAACTAAACTCTTGGTTAGAATGTATCATTCCGCATCATTATATTAACTTGAGATCAGTAACATAATCGGTCAAAATAGTTTAACATTTGATAATAGTGTATACACAAAGTTGTTTTGCAAACTTGCAATAAATAAATTAGGTAGGTGAGGATGTATCTGACAATAAATCTATACCCATCTAAATTAATGTTTCGGAAAAGGTGTGATGTGAGTTGTAATAAATAGACTGTAGAATATTAAAGTAAGGTTGTAATAAATAGACTGTAAAATATTTAAGTAAGCTGATTTTTTGCCTCAATTTTAGTAGATATGGTAGATTTTCTGCAAAATGGAAGAGTAAAGTACAATTTACATATCATTTATGGCATGGAACAATGTTTTGGACATTGTCGGTTCTTGAAGTTGAGCAGTGATATGGACAGCACACATTTAAAGCTCCTTGATTTGACTTATCAATGCTTTGTCTGCCACATTAAAAGAATGTATAGTGAATGTTCAACAAAAATTCAGGGGAAATCTTTAGACTATGTTTAACGCCTGCACCAACCCGGTAGAGTGAGCAATTGAGGGAATAAACAAATATAAAAAAAATTAGAAAAGAGGAGAGAGAGTGTCAATTCCAGGTGTAAGATTCTATCAGATTATCTAATTTCTCTAACTGGTCCCTCGAATAAAAAAGCTTACAAATTTACTGAGAAAATCCACTTGCATTTTGGTCCTACATACTTTATCCTTTCATACCCACTAATAATGTGACACTTGGTAAAAGTTAAGACTAAATTGTATCTTTAATTTGTAGACGTTAAACTTTGTAACGGCCCTATTTCAAAAATCCGATTTAAAAAAAAAAAAAATATACCAACGGCCCTATTTTTCAATTCTCTATAATTAGGCCCCGTTTGATAGGACTGCATCTTTCTGATCTGATCTGATCTGATCTGAATGACTCTGAACTGATCTGATCTGATCTGAATGTGTTGAAATTTTGATTGAATTTCAACGAATTAGTATCAGTTATGGACCAAATACATTGATAGTAATTTGAACATTTCTGATCTGATCTGATCTGATTTGAATGACTCTGATCTGATCTGAATGATCCTGAACTGATCTGAATGATTCTGAACTGATCTGAATGCTATTGCAAATAAGTCCTATCAAACAGGGCCTTAGAGACCAATATTGGGCATGGTCTCTCTTCTTAAATTTCTGATTTTCTCTCCCATAAATATAAATTTAAGTATTTATTTTCAAATTAAGTTCAATATGAGTAATAACTCTAACTACAAAATTCCTCCAAATAGTAGAAATAATTCATCAAATCTTCCAGAAAATTACTTAGTAACAAATAAAATGAATTTGGAGAGAGAAAATGTGGTAAGGTAATGATTAGATAAGGTGGATTACCAAGTTCACCAATAAATTTGACAAAACAAACTAGGTGGTAAAAGGTGGTATTGCGTGAGTTGGATGAGAGAGAAAGCAAGAGAGAGAGAGAGAGAGAGAGAGAGAGAGAGAGAGAGAGATTACCACGTTGTTGGATGAGAGAGAAAACAGAAATAATTTATGAAATCATCCAAAAAATTACTTAGTAACAAATAAAATGAATTTGGAGAGAGAAAATGTGGTAAGGTAATGATTAGATAGGGTGGATTACCAAGTTCACAAATAAACTTGACCAAACAAACTAGGTAGTAAAATGTGGTATTGCGTGAGTTGGATGAGAGAGAAAGCAAGAGAGAGAGAGAGAGAGAGAGAGAGAGAGAGAGAGAGAGAGAGAGAGAGAGAGATTACCACGTTGGAACCTGTAATGGTTAAATACACTTAGCAAATTTGGAAATAAACCCCCACAGATACCCACGCATTTATACATCGTTTCATATAGTTCCAAAATAAAACCATGATTATTTGGATTCCAATTGCAATTGTACGTACATAAATTACAAATTTATTTATTTTTATTTTTTTGAAATGGGATTTTCTATTGAAAACCCTCAAGTGACCGCAGATATAAAGTCCGCGGCCACTAAGTCAAGACCACGCGTTGGACCACTCTCGATCCAAACTCTAGTAGAGTAATCAATTGGGTCTAAATGAGCTATTATGTGTGCTACATAGAAATTAAAAATTGTACCACTATTCAAATTAAAACTTAAAATAAGTTTGAACGGCTGATAATTTGAAATTTATTAAAAAAAATGTTAATTTAGAATTATATATAAATTTGCTATTATGGAATTTATCCACAAAAAAAAAAAATATAACCTCACAGATTTTCGGTTTTTAGTATACCAATATTCCAATTTGTAGTTATGTTTGCAGTTTTATTCACAAATACTCGGTTTTTAATGTTAATTGAAAATCTATTTTGGTTGTTTTACAGTTTTATTCACAAATTCTCAACATTAAGCAAGGAAATAGCTCATAAATACCAAATTTTGAACTACTCAACGGCCAGTTTGTTAATGTTAATTGAAAATCTATTTTGGTCTATTTATAATTGTGGAAATTATAGATACAAGTATCCAATCTCTTAACAAGCATTATTAAGCAATACACTTGATTGTGTACTAGCCTACAAAATCTCGGATTTAACATGGATGCTCGATAGTTTGATACCAATACTTGTTATTTTAACATGAATGCTCATTAATTTAATATGAATGCTTGTTAATTTAATATGAATTCTCGTTAATTTAATATGAATACTCATTGAATTTAAATGTGTTCGTTAGTTTCATCATTGATGTGAATGCTCGTAATGCTCGTTCATTTAATTTGAATGTGTCACGCTCCAAAACGAATATTGGAACATAACAGACGGCTACCCACAAAAGTAGGCTAAGCCTTTCTTAGAATTCAAATATCAAC
>JBBYHQ010000014.1:2675408-2685514 GCA_038382645.1 Spergularia azorica
CTATATATGATCCTGAGAAGAGGGAAATTGCTAAAACTAAAATGCAAAACAAGGCTTTTTCCTTAATCTGGGATGCAGCTCTTGAGAAGGCAAATACGGCTAGAGAAGTCGAAGTGGGGAGTTGGGAGAAGCAAAAAGTTGAGCGAAGGAGCAGCAAACACGTTGATCACTCTCCCTCTTTACAAGTCCGTTCACCATCTCCTCCTTCCAACAGTAAGAAGGCCAGAAGTCCTCAAGCCAAAAAAACCTTGGAGAATAATGCTCATTTGAGTCAAAGGTTGGGAGAATCATGTTGGTTTGCAACAACTATGCCCACGGATCATGAGAAAACTTCAAATCAGAAAATTTGGGTGGTTAAAAAGCAATCTATGACCGCTCATTCCACATCAAACGCAAATGGCTTGGAAGCTACTATTACAATTGGCAATATGGCTCAAAAACAAGACAACAAGACAATGCATATGAAGATCGTTAATCATGCTCCTCAAGAAGCTAAACATGAGAAGGAAATCAAGATTGTCCACTGTCCTAGAAATTATCAGCTCGCAAACTTCTTCACTAAACCTCTAAAGAGAAGCAGATTTGAGTCCTTGAGGTTCCAGCTCGGAGGTATGGCAAACGTCTCAAGGAGGAGTGTTGAAGTATGAGACTTCTTGCCATTGTTAGTCACTAGAACGCTGTAGATTATTCTAGAGAAGTAGCTTCTAGATCTCTCCAACATTTAGGAAGATGAAAGGATGAGCAATAATCACTTAGATTTAATAAGTGTCTTATGGAGTTCTAGCTCTAGAATAATCTTATCTAGGCTATAAATGTATTGCTGTAAAATGAGTTTTATGCATCAAATAAAAAAACAACTAAACAATTTTTGATCAACAACTCAATTTGTGCATTTCTCTACTATTCTCCTCAAACACACACCAACAGCAACAGTGGTATCAGAGCGCCGGGCGATCCTTTTAGGGTCACGGTGTCTCAATTTCACCAAAAACAAAAAAAACAAAGCAAAACAAAAAAAAATAAATTAACAAAAAGATCGAAGGTTGATGACACGGGCATCAACAAAAACAAACAAACAACTTGGATGGTTGATGACACGGACCTCGACCGAAACAAACAAAAAAAGTTGTGTCGGGGTAACAAGGACCCCTACGCAAGAAAAATGACGTTGGTGACATGGGCATCAACGGAAAAAGAAAAAAAAAAAGTCTGTAAGGTGGGTGATAAGGGCACCCATACAAGAAGAAGAAAATGGTAACAAGGCTACCAACAATAGAAGAAAAAGAAGAGGAGAAGATGTCCGGTGACACGGGCACCATGGAAGAAGAGAAAGCTCAAGAGTTTTCGGATTAAGGGGGAGTCTTAGAGATTACGGAGTAATCTAGAAAACTCTAGAGTATCATTGGATGTTTGGAATGCCTAGAAATGTTATAGAACATTCTAGTAACTAGCATTCTAGAATATTCATTAGATAACATGAGAGTCTATAAATAGACTTCTCCTATGCTCATATGTAATACAAGAATTCAGAAGAAGAATAATAATAATCAAGTTTCATATCAATCACCAACGAAAATGTAGTCTCCAAAATCCACAGTAATGGTTTATTAGACTAGAGGTTAGTAATTTTGGATGGAAGGATAGCATATTCGACAAAGTTCTCAACTCCTTCAGTTTCAGTGTAAATCGTACTTTGGTGGGTTAAGTAGTGTAATTTTGGATTTGGTTTTGGCAGAGTAAAGGCAAGGGTCTACGTTGTTTTGCACATCGTACAAAAGGGAGTTCCTCTGTCTCCCAAGAAGTGGCACTGCTTCTCAGTTTTATACGTGTGTTTTTGTGTGCCTTGGAGTCATTTGCATATTGTGCGAAACGAATAACTAAAGGGACTGCTTGTCTGCCTTCCATGATGTGGCACTGCTTCACAGTTAGCATACATGTGTGCACGAGAGCTTTTAAAGCTGTGTAATGTTCGTGTATGTTGGAATCATCTGCACATTTTATGTTGCTTTAGGAAATAATAATGCAGTGCCTGTGTGTCTATCAGAAGTGGCATTGCTTTTCAGTTTTCATACATGTCATTTTTTGAATTCGATTAATCTCGTTTGTAAATTAAATTTCATGATATAATCTTAGTTATTTTTGATGTATTCTTTAGGAAATGCAACAAGTTACCTCTTCATCAATAATGGTCTTCAAGAACTTCAGTGGTTTAAGAAGTCACATGGCTCATGGTTTCTGGGTGACTATGTCTGTGAAGGTGATTACCATCTCTTTCTCCATCAACTATCCATGTAGATAGATGTGATACTTTTTTCACAAGATTCTTTGAAATTTCTGAATTGCCGAGAAATGTTTGTTCAATCTTGGGCTGGGGACCTTTTCTCTGTCAAGGCTTTGGAGAGTGCTGTGGCTTCAAGTGTGTCTTCACTGAACAGTCAAGCAGTGCGACTTGTCTATGCAGATTTTGTGGTTGGAGGCACAACATTGTAGTTTGGGCTAGAGGTTCTTTGTGTACGTAAACAAGTTGTTAGCTTATCTTCTATGCCCTGTGTGACTGATGGACATGTTGCATACTCCATAACATACTAGAGATCTTAGCTACATAGTAGATTTCATGAGCTTTTCAAAAGGATATTTGAATTAACTTATGTGAATGGCGTTTGGAATTTGTTGCTTCTCTTCTTTCGTGAAAACTCTTTTTTCTTTTTCTTTTGACAGCAAGAAAATTAAACATACAACAGCAAAAATGCTAATGTGTTCTCCTAGCAACTATAGCTAATTGGTGTGCTTCCTCTACCTCTTTCCAATCAACCTTCTAGATACTGCATTATTGCAGCTGTCTACCCAAATATCTATCTCATTTGCACTTTGTGAGAACTCATTATGTTTTATGACATTGAGTTCTTGAGAGCTTTTCCTGAGCCGTAGGTGTTTTTTGGTTCATTCTTTAAAGTGATAGTCCTTCTGGTCTAGTCGAAATGTAACAATAAATTTTTCACACTTTTTTAACCTACTAGCACTAATGCAATCAAGACTCAAGAGGAATGCAAGTGCAAGTGGCAGGTTTCTCTAATAGAAAATTTGTTCAAACATAGCCAGAAAAGATGCTATATTTGGTCTGGATTGAACGAAAAAGGAAAGTCCTTCACAGTGAGTAGCCTGTAACCGTAATTCAGTACATCTCATTTGGATTGGAGGGAGTAGATTGTACAGCTTCGCTAGATTGTCATAATATGTGCATGTCAATCAAGAGGTGAATTTTGTACTTACTGGATCAGCCAATGCCGTCCCTCTGACTCTATTCTCCTGACAAATTTCTTCAGTATCCTTCCGCTGGTGTGGGTATCGGGTG
This sequence comes from Spergularia azorica, assembly GCA_038382645.1. Classification (NCBI taxonomy): domain Eukaryota; kingdom Viridiplantae; phylum Streptophyta; class Magnoliopsida; order Caryophyllales; family Caryophyllaceae; genus Spergularia; species Spergularia azorica. Next base: position 2,678,761 of record JBBYHQ010000014.1, read on the forward strand.
GTTCATTATAGTCAAGATTAGATAGGCAGTTCCAAATAACTCTACAGTTGAGCAGTGGACAATGCGTACATTACACAGTTGTTTCTATCCATTTTGATTTGGTGCTGTAACCAAGGTATAGTAAGAACTCTTGTATGATCCTCGCAATCAGTCAGCCACAATAAACAAAGCTTTAAGCTTGCCTTTCTTTCCCTGACAAATAAATTCTGGCATCGTTACTGAGTAGCTGTAACAATGAAGTAATAGACAGTGATTATACATTATATAATTACAACTGTTCTTGATCAACCATATCGTTCATCTATTCTCTTGTGTTCCTTCTTATCTCTGTTGGCTTTCTTTTTTATTTCTTTTTCTCATACTTGGTTAAAATTCCCATTCATCCAAGAAATAGACCCGCCTCTTGTTTTTGCTTTCTTTATCTGTTCTTTCCCTCAACTTCGTTCTTTTGTCTCTTTCGATACAGATGGAAGCTTATATACATCAACGCCAGTTGACCCTGTCTTCATTATGCTACCAATATTTGAGGACGCTCGAATGAAGGTATATGACAGTATTAAATGGTAGTGTTTAATATACATATGTTATGTTATAGGCGACATTGTATCTCTTGCTTACCTCTTGAAACAAAAACACTACAGCTCATGGATTAACTTTTGCCTTGTAGGAATGCGGTCATTTTAGTACCGTTGATATTTGTTTTAAGGCTAACTCTTATTCATTACGATACTGTTTCAGAGACACTATAACTTTTGTTACACTAAAATATGGTAATTTGTAACTGTTCAGATGTCAGTTTACAGATATGTATGGGTGATTAACTGATTATCGTGAGTTTGTAACATGAGAGGAATTAATGCCCCCTTCCATCTTTGTAGATTGTGGACAACATACCTATGTCTCATTTTTTGTTTTCCTTTTATCAAAAGGTTGATACTCTTTGGAGCTGGGGAATTGGCCTTTTATCCAATCTACATTTTTGAGGATCTGGTTTGTGTCTGAGCAAGTAATAATACTCACTGATTCTTGTTTAATAGAAAAATAACTGGCTTGGGGGTTCCGTGTGTACAATTGTAGATATTTATGCCAACCATTCCTTGCTGCTCTTGCTAATGCTGATGAAAACACTACACCATCACTAAACCAAAATCTCCTACACATCAGAAGTTTATTAGAAAGTAAACTTGGGACAGTCAAATGCAGGGCATGATCGAGTCGTAACCCTGATTACAGCTCAGAATGCTTAAGGAAAGCTACTCATCTTAACTTGATATTTTGAGGGTTGTTAATAGCAAAGATTTGGAGTATTTTTACCCTAGGCAAGTTGGCGTAAAAGTCACAGAAAGGGACAGTTATCAGACGTCCAAAAACAACTCAGGTAAATAGTAAGTGTGGTGGTTGCTAGTTTAGGTCGACGGAAATCATCAACTTTTGCTGTTTTTGATGTGTTCCTAAGGTAAGGAAGTTGTATTAATAATTTAAGGGAAGCTAGTAGTAGTTTTCAAGGCTTAGGATCAAAGAAACCTTCTGATTGGAGCTTCCTGGCAGTAGCATCAGAAGAACAGCTCCTTTTATTCTAAGCCCTTGCTTTTCTATCTCTTTATGTTTTCTTTTCTCAGTTTTACAAGCAGGAGGTGTCATTTCTCCTTGTAAAATTCAGGCTATATATAGCCTTATTGTAAGATATGCAAGTTAAGTCGAATTACTTCAAATTTCACAAGTTTCGCTTTGTTTTCCAATTCTGAATTTATATGCTTGAGTGTTCTAGGGATTTCGAGTTTGTGTGACTTTCAGTATTGATTGTGTGAGTGTGCTCTATCAATCAATCCTTCTCTTGTACGGGAGTGTTGTTTAGCTTGGTGAAAGTCCAGCTAGGGAGTAAGCTCATTTCTTTCTCTGCCTCAGAGAGTGATCATATTAGTTCCTTTAATCCTTGCCATAATAATACAATCATCCTACAATGTCTATTTCACTTAAAAAACTCGGTCTAAATATTTACATAATTCTTCTGATTGACTGCATAATTGTGATCGACCACTCACCTCTGACTTAGCTTACATCAAATGCGGTTCATTTTGTTCAGGAACTTAGTGTTTTCCTGGTTAGATTCTGGTACCAAAGGTCCAGATGAAGGAAACATTGCAATTTGTAACCAAGAATGTATTCTTATCGTGTGTGTACTAGTTGGCGTAGTTGATCTTTCCTGTGATGTAGTGTTGTCCTTTATACCTTCCCTAAGTAATGCTCTTCTTTCCAGTTTCTTGAGCTGATCTACCATGCACTTTCTATTTCAATTAACTTTTCGAGTGTGGTGATCTCACTACTGTATTTGTTCTGTTTCCTTGTTCACTCGGTGTCACTTGCCCTTGTCGAGCTGTCGAGCTTATAATTTTTAATTTTTGTGAATGCAGAAGGGGGAGGATCCAGGGAAATTTAGGCAATTGGATGAGGTTATATTTATTGATGGTTATCCTGGATATCAACATTTATTGGCAATTGCTGAGAAATCAATGGGAGTTGTTTGTGAAGTCAAAGGTCTATTACTAAACATACCAGAGTCTGTTCTTTCACGCACTATTTATTCATTTTCTCATGCAGGTTTTGCATTACCGTTTAGTTGCACTTCTCATGGCTAGTAAATTATAGATCTTGCTTGGACTATCTAAATGCATAATTCAGAAATGGCGAAGTAATTCGTGGAGATTCCATTGCTTTTTTTGGTGGATCCTACTCTATGGTAGGGTAGATCTGCAGACTTCACTCTATATTTCCTTCTACCTGAACTTTGTTTAAGCAGCTGCTGTGCCTGAAATAGAAGTTCCTCTACAAAAGATGGGGATTAGATATGTGATCTTGCTGTACCTAAGCAAAGTAGAAGTACATGAAAGTTGTCCTTATTGATATTATAGCACATTTAATGAATATTGTGAAGAATCTTATCTTACTCACGGTTTGCGTATGCTTAATGACTTTTTCAATTCCTGGAATGATGTAATATGTTAATGTGTCATATATGTTCGTAGAACTGAAAATGCTTTTGGGAAGACAAAGCTAGTCTTTGAATAAAGGGATGTACCATGTTTTGAAGGTACATAGAGAAGTGTTCATTCATACACTCACTGTGTCATGTATTATTCACTTTTGCTTGACTGCCTAGACTTTTGTGCTTCTTTTAATTACAAGATATGTCTTGGTTTTATGGTTTTTGGCAGATATTGGATCCACAAAGTTTTTCAGACTTGATGATTCCAAGGTTTTAGCTTGGTTGTGTCAGAAGGTGCGTATATCTGTCTCTGTACGTTGTATACATTAGTTAACAACCAATTTACTTATCTCATAGACCCATAGTAACTTGAACATAGGTGTAATAGTAATAAGAATTTATTGTCTTGATCACATTGATTCAATTTTCTGATCCTCGGTTTGGTCGATCATACTTGCATGGTCGACCCCAGCGAAGTTGGTTTTGAATACTGACCTATTATTACTTCTAATAATAATTCTTTGCTTTGCAGGTTGAAAGATTGAAAAAGACTTTGCTCACATTGGACAAGAACTATGCTGCTCAGGATGAAGAATGCACATGTAAGAACCGATTATCACAAAAGTTATATACTGAATGCTTTTCGAGTTGCCAAGCGGTATATTTTAACAAATTCATGGAGAAACATCAGGAAAACAACCATCCTCTATCATGTACTAAGAAACTTCTGATTAAATTTAAGTGAGCTGCATGCATAAAGATCACATTTTTCTGCAGAACATATAGCACTCTTTGAAACTGTTTTATGATTGCTTTAGCAATTTGAGATACTGTCTTTGTTAATTGACTATGTACAGGACCGGACACTACGTCACCGATGGCTCCATGACATCCCTTCTGCCGTTTGAAAAAATTGCCTCAAATTACTTTTTCATTTTTCAATAGTACATATAGTTAATTTGCATAGACATAATTCTCATGTTGGGTTGCACAAAACTCCTTTTTTCAACTGTTCACCATTCGCTCGTTTTTTGGCTTTAGGAATTGTATCATGCATGGGCACTAAAAACTCCATTTGCTTATTGAACCTCACTCATCGATATATGACTCCCTCTTCCCCCTTATTGTAGGAATGGAATGAGCCTTTTTTTTAAAGTTCAAAGGAAGGGTAAAACTACATAGACATTATTGATGTTTTCTTTTTCTTTTCTCTTTTAGTTTTGTGCTGATTTTTGCATTAGGAAATCACAAATTACTTTAGTGACGAATTGTTTTATTCTCTTTTATAAAGACAACCCTATGTTTCTCCAGTTTCTTGATTTGTATATTTTATATCCAATCTAGTTCAAACAGAAAACCTCTAAGGATTCTCTTGTGTCTGAGGGCTTGATGGGCATCCTACAGAGCTTCCGTGCCTTCCCAGAGTTTTAAAAGGGGACCTTCTTCTGTCTCCTTTCTGAGTAGAAATCATATCATAAACTGCTGATCTTTTTGTAAATTTCCGAGTCTAATGGTTCCGAGCTCCCTACAAGCGACTATCTTAGATTCTTATCCATTGGAAACAGTATTAGTGAATTAGTAGATGAAAAAAAGTCTGAATCATCCTACATGACGATTTTTATTAGTTGTCACCAAACCCTGTCCACATGCCACATCACATTTGATACTGAAGTTTTCTCGATACTTTTCTTCCTTTCAGCTGCTACGTCATGCGGAGACAATGTTGACGTATAATCGTCTCTTAAATGAATTCCATCCATGACATATCTTTACCCACATGCTAATCATTGCTTTTGTCTATTTGATGGTTTTTTGCTTGTGTATTTGCTCTGATATTCCATACTGTGATTCCAATTTTGTTTTTGCAGTGGCTGATTCTGTTCTGCTTTTGGGAGAGTATTTGAGGGACGAGCCTTGGGTAGAACTTCTGTGTAATCATCTCAGGTATTGCTTCAATGCAAATGATTTATTTTGAAAATAGGGATGGGCTTCCCCAGAATTAGCTACAGAAAGTGAAGTATTTCAGGAAAAGAAAATTGAAAAGTGATGGAGTTTTGTCGGTGTCTAAAGTTACTGTGTGATTCATTTATGATGGAGATGTACGCATCATGAATCATGATGTTCAGGAGTGGTGTTCTGAGTACTGAAATTTTACGCTTCTGACATTCTGGCCTTCACAATGTTGCCAGATTGAATTTACAAGAGTTGACAATAAAAGCAGCTGATCAGTTTTCATCCGCACCAGATACTATGCTCCAATCTCTCACTCAGGTAGTAATCTATTTTCGCATTTCTATAGGCCATATCACCAGATTGGTATAAAAAAAACACAGGCTATTACCAAAGTGGTATAAAAAAAAATCCTCTAGAAGATATATTGGTATATAAAAATGTAACACATCGAAGTTGGAAAATCGACAAAAAAATTATTGGTTTTTTGTCAAAACTTTGCAAAATAGTGTTTTCCTATGTTTTTTTTTTTTATATAGTTACTCTCAAAAGATGTTTTTTTGAAGGCTATGATCTTATTGAATCACTGACAGCAATCTCTCCAAAAGACTTGAAATTTTAGGAAGTAATCTTTGTATGCAACTATGTGCAGGAAAATGGAGCTGCAGAGTCTGCAGATAAGAAGGCAGGCAAGACTGGGAGGCAGGCTAAAAAGTTGAAGGCAGAGACAAATTCACATAACATAAAAGACATGTTCTCAAGAGCAACAAGAAGCAGAACAAAGACTACTTAATCCGAAAACCCAATCCTTGGATCAGCTTTAAGTGTATCAACTATTTTTTTGCATTATAATTTTTTTTCTTTTACCAGTGGTTCCTTGAGTCCTGTATTCTAATTCACGTTTGTAGGTTGTAGCTTGCTACTGAATCAGAAACTATATAGAATGATGCACTTCTGCATTTCGCCAAATCAACATCTATGTATCAGTTATGTTCAGAACGATATGTACTTCAAGTACAATGCTTCTCAAAATAAAGATTCATAGGAATGACTAATGAGGTGTGGGCAACGCCTCACAACAGTTTTAAAAGAGCTACAATCGCGGTGAGCAATTGTTCACACCATGTTTGGCTAGAAAATTCAAACTTAGTGTCGATGTAGATATTCCGTATATGAAATGACCTTATACTACCTCCATCCAATTTACCTTTTTACGTTTGAATTGAATTATTCTCAGATACTAGTATTTCATCACCGTAAAGAAATGGATGGAAACAAGGAGTATACAACAAGGAAAAAGTGAAAATTTAAATTCCTATAAGCCTTAGACTTGTGAGGAGGAGTATACAATACTCTTTCGCTATCCCCACAAAGAATTTCCGACACTTCATACACAATGGCTCTCAAAATCTTGTGTTTGCAATCTTCATTGACAAGGTATGCTTATTCCTCCTCATTCTCATTATTTTCTGTCAACCCTCGTTTATTTTCCTCTGAATCATCATCAGTTTTAGACCAAAATGTAGACCAAATATTTCACATTATACACAACTGCCCATCAACTCAAAGCATGAAGAAATCGCTCGATTCCTCTGAAATTTGCCTGTCAAATGAACTTATTGAAAAAGTTCTGAAAAGGGTTCGGTTTAGTCACTCAAACCCACTTCAAGCTTTGGATTTTTTTAATTATACTGATAGAAGAAGAGGGTTTTATCATACCCAAATTTCAGTGGATACTATGCTTTATATTTTGGGTAGGAGTAGAAAGTTTGAGCAAATGTGGCAGCTTTTGATTGAGACTAAGAGAAAGGATAAATCTTT
>JBBYHQ010000014.1:2722509-2746313 GCA_038382645.1 Spergularia azorica
TTTTAAAGAGGACCGTCATCTTTAATTTGTGATGGGCCGCGTTCTTGCCAGTTTTTAGCCCGATTAAAGCCTTGGGCCACTAATTGAACCGGGGGATACGTAGCTCTACGTAGCCACGGGGTACCTAATAATTTGTGATATAAACATACTATGCATGAAGGTAATCAATTCTAACGATCCACTAAGCATATGTTTGTTCTATATGCTACTTTGGATAAGAGTTGTACAAGTACATTAGGAGACGGAAAACAACACGAATACATATGAGCCAAGGCCATCATTCATGGGTGTTTTTATTTTCATCATATAGTAGTCAAATTTATGTTTTGATTAATTTAGATGATAGTGTAGTTATATACTCCATGGTCATTTACAATCGTACTAGACTTAATTAGCATTCAGATGTTATCTAACGTGATAAGATGTAAGAGTAAAGAATTTAAGATCAATGTGGCCTTTTGTGTGATCGTATGTTAAAACATATAAATGTAGTACTTTATAAGCAAAAATGAAATTTACTATCTCTTTACTCCCTTTTAAAAGGTATTGCATTCATATGTATGTTTGTGTAAATGGTACCCACATTGTTTCATTTTTGTGAACATTATACTCATTTGCTAAATTCTTATAAGAAATGTTAGCATTAAGAGTCAAATTATGAAGTTATTATCTATCATTCATCAATAAGAAGTTTAAATAGTGAAAACAATGTGAAATTAGAGTTTAGTTCTTGGAAAAAAAAAAATATTTACTCATAATCATAAACATGAAACCTCAAAGATATACACAAACCCGAAAACGTGGAAAGCATGAGAAAAATAAAACAACAAGGGTACCGTGTGAATGTTCCTAAGTATTAATTTAAGATAGTGTTTTTGAACAAAACTTTAATTTAGTTCTAATCCATTAGAGAGTGCTAATTTTTGTACAATTAACGATGAACGAATATTTTGTTTTAGATTATATTGTCTGATTTTTTTTCCCCGTTTATGTTTCTGAGGGGTAAAAACTATGGTGCATATTGTACAGAAACTTGAAAATGTGAAAATCAGCTAAAATAGAAACACAACGGTACCATGTGAATGTTGTAGATAATAACTTTTTTTAATAGGTTTAGTAACAATATAAAAGGTAATGCTTTTGAAGAAAAGTATAGTTGCAGTGACATTAAAAATGTTTATTTGAAAGTATCAATTCCCAAGTTTGTAAATGAGGTTCATATATATGATGAAAACAATTGTCTACACGGGTTAAATAAAATGCAGGTAATAGTTCCTATATAAAAATATTTCTCGGTTCAACTTTATCATCATAATTGGATATCATCATTAAGAGACCCGTGCAACGCACGAGCTTACATCTAGTTTTTACTATAAAATACTCCCTCCTTCCCTAATTAAACATCTCATGTTCTTTTGCACAAGAAATAAGGAAATTCATGGTGTGTAATTTTATTTATTATTTTTGGAGATAATTAGTATTTGTCTAGTAAATTTGAGATAGTGGAGTGTTATAAGTAGGAGAGAGACTGTTAAAAGTAGATGAGTGGGATTAAAAACTTACCCAATTTAGAATTATTGTAAGTAGGGTGTTTAATTGGGATCCTTCTTGTTTGTGATCCTTCTTTATATTTAATATATAGAAAAATTGTGGGGAACCACCTTATTTGTAACTTTTGCTAATAACCACCTTATTAAAACTTTAATTTTTTTGTGAAGTACCACCTTACTTGTAACTTTGCTCTACTGATCACACCTGAATCCGTTTTCCGATCAATTAAGGGAGTTGACCGACCCAATCTGTGGTTGACTTTGTTTAATCATTTGCTCTGATTAAACTAATTACCCCGGTCTAAACTTGTTTCTCAAATTAACTAAATTGGTTAGTTTAATGAAAATGAAAAAAATTAATAAATCAGATTAACTAATTCTGCAAACTTGTTCTTGCACTTCCACCCACCTTCTTCGTTCCTCCATTGCTACACATTTCAAGCCAACTCTTATAAATCGCTGTTTGGGAAGAGAGATCAATTATTGCATCAAAGCCGTTATGGAAGAGAGAGAATCATGTTTTGGAGGGAACATTTGGGGTTGTTTTTAGAGAGGAAAACCGTTGGGGGAGGGACGTAAGGGCTAACTAATTATGATTTTAGCCAAATTTAATTAGAGAACATCAATTGTTAATTTGTAGAAAGTAGATAAATAGAATAAATAAGATTAATTCACTTAATTATATTAGTTTAGTTCTAATTAAGCAAAGTCAACACATATTAGCCCAATCAGCGCCGTTAATTAGCCGGAAAATAGAGTTTGGTGTGACTAGTAAAAGGAAATCTAGTAACAAGTGAGATGTTTCTTCACAAAAAAAGTTTTAAAAATGGTTCTTGACAAAGCCTTATATTTCAAAAGTAACATGTTAATTTCTCAAAAGTAACCTATTAATAGGTTTCATACGATGAGACGGTCTCACCGTAGAATTATTATATTTTATTAGGTGGTTCCCCACAAATTTTCCTAATATATATAATATTTTTATTATTTGTTGATTGTGATCACACGGTTAATAAGCTGCTGATGCGAAATATCAACTACACTAGGGGTCACTATTCTATTCTATACGTGCCACGAAAATCACTTGTTTGCGACCGTGTTGGTCGCATATCGGTCATACATTTGCGACCAAATCGATCAACCAGTCGCATTTTCAGTAGCGTATTTGCGACCACAGAATTGGTCGCAAATTCGGTCGCATATTTGCGACACTTAATCGGTTTCAAATCGGTCGTAATAATTGCGATCGACTCGGTCGCATAATTTAGAATTGGGATCAAGGTTTATGTGACCACCCATGAGATTTTTCATAGTTTGCTACCGATTTTGGCTGTTGCATTTTACCTACAGTATTTTCTTGTAGTGCTGGGAAGTCCAAATAAGGTGGTGAAATAGGGAGTATGCCACTTATGATTTTGATATGATTTTTTATGTGAAATTTAAACACATATGCCAGTATGCCACATTGGCACATTCCGTAGTAACACTACGAGCGAGCATAGGATTCCATACATGGAGTTTTGGTACCCTTAAAACGACATTGACAAACACTTATTCACCGAAAACACACGTAACATTGCAATAATATCTAGTAGTAGCAGTTTTAACTAATATTATTATTATTATATAACATCATACACTATTCATACTCTATAATAATTCCATATCATCATCAAATTAACATTAACAAAAAAAAATTATCTATAATATTGATTCATCACCGTAATTTACATAAATAAATGAATTAATATTGCTGCATGTTGCATTGTTGGATGCTAGTATAACCGAATGGTTTGGTCCATAAATATGCGATTGTGACATTTTTTCTCGATTGAGATGACTTTAACCCAACTGTACTGTACTCAACTGGATATGCATACACTTGCATCTTTCCACGTGATTTGTCTCTTTCGCCGTTAACGCCGTTTTCCTCTCATCCTCTGTCAGTCTAAACTCCGTTATATTATCATCCTCACTACTAGAACAGATCTGGCCCCGGTTTTAATTTTGACCGGTTTTACTTTTAATCCTATCTTACCAGGCGTCTGTCTGGTGAGTGTGGTGACTGACAATTGAGCTACTAAAGGGACCGTGTTCAGCAAACCGGTCGACTGCCCGAGTCAAAGTCAGACCAGTGGGTTTTAAAGAACCGCTCTCCTCGTTGCAAATGGAATTTTAAAGCCATGAGTCTTACGTGTTGGATTGTCTATTTGAAAATGAGATAACAAAGGACACATTTGTTTTGCATTATGCTTGTGGAACACATTCTATGATTGAATTTTCCAAGTTAATATTCCTATTTTTGCAGTTTTTGGTGATTTATTTTTCTCCAAAGTATTGTCTAAATGATTATGGAACAAATTGGGTCAGAAAAATATGTCCAAGAAATGAGTACACGTCATCACTTCTCAGATTCGGATTAGAACTGTTTTGCATAACGATTCTATACTACGGAGTTCGGAGTATATTGAATAATAACACTTTATCCCTCTTGGCAGTTTTATAAACAATACTCGTATGTTTTTATGCTTCTCCATGAACTGCTAGGCGGAATAACTATTCCATCACAAGTAAAACCGCCATGCGGAATGACCAAATGACAGTTTTGAACTAGCCAATTTTTTCGTATGGGTTTTTTTCTTCCTACTGTTCAAACACTATAGAACCGCCACACGAAATGACAACGGTTCTAATTCAAACCAAAAATATGATGATGTGCACTCATTCTTTTGATGGCTTTGAACATTGTTTTCGGATACCCCTTCACACTTGAACAGTTGCTTGGCCACCAGCCGGCAACTACGTTCATAGAAGTTTGGACAGAAATCAGTTTTGAGGTTATATACCTAGACTGTAGTTTCCAACCTAGACCAATATCTTACCGTTATAAAAAGAAGAAAAAGAAATAGACTATCAAGACGATCTATGTTTAGGAGTATAATTGGAGAGGCAAACTCCAAAATTCCATAGGTCACATCGTGACCTTTTGGTGAGATAGGGATGACTTTCGAGCATTCTAGGTAGCAACTGCAAGCTCTTTGGTTCAATCTTCCTATGGAATACCGAATCCCTGTTAAGAAGAATACCCTTGTTCGACAATTTATGAAGTGCAAGGAATCATAAGTCGCAATATTCAGACGACATAATTTATTCGTTTCAAAGGGGTGGAAAACGTGAGGAAAATAGAGCACACTGCAGGTATAGAGGACCATGAGTAGTATAAGGCCCATTTACAACGGACACCGTTAGAGGTATGGACAGACTGGCGCAACCTAAAAAGTTACAATATGTACAATTCTCATTAAGCCTGGACATAGTACTACTCAATCCCCTTTGCAAGCGAAGGATCAATGGATGTACATCGACGTAGTGTCGGCTGAGCTGCAGGCTTACAAAGGTAATACATAAATGCGCGAGGGAAAGGAGATGTGCAGAAGTCGGCGTTGAGTTGACTGCAAGCGATAATCTCCAACGAAGCTTATTAGTTAATACCGGTTGCCGAAAGGTGTTCCATATACAATAAGAGCAGGTACTGTCTTTACCACTGTGTCTATCGGAATTGCAAAATTCACGCCAGAGGACATACCACTGCCTGCACATGCCAAAAGTGAATAGTTAAATTATACATACTCAGACAACCTAGCCGAGAGCAATGTTAACAAAATAATTAGAGCATTGAACATGAATAGATGACGAACTAAAATCAAACAACTCCACTAAACACTAGTGAAAAGTATTGGAACTTGTCTCCTTGAGCCATAATTAAAGCATTGAACATATTGATGATAAGAGAAATCAATCAACTCCACATTCTAAACACTAGTAAAAAGTACACGGGGCTTGATGGCTGGCTGGTTTGACAGAACGAAATGCAAGATAACTCGATAAGCAGCTGTTCACAAACTGAGAACAAAATTGCGATTATGAATTTATGACCCCTTTACATGAGTAGCATTAAGTATGCGGTAATGTACTTATAATCCATGTTTCGGGAAGGTAATGAAAATAGATGAGAAGAAAGTATACAACTGGGGCATTTGGCACAACAAGTAAACAGAAAATCAATTACCCTTTTGGGTAGAGGTGACATAAGTTGACGAGACAAAATTTAGCAGGTAAGAGTTGAAACATATAATCCGTCTAATTAAACGGGTCAACATGATTAATGAAATGGGATAGGTTAGTACTGAATTTTCCAACACGAAGATAACATCGCTCAACACAATTATGAAGCAAATTGGATTTTAATATGCAATTTGGCTTACATTTGCCCAAATAATAGACTAACATGACAACATAGAGTCATAGACACAAACCAAACACAAATTTATTCAATTAGTGTCGAGATATCTCGATACATTTAATTGAACGGTCAACACAACTAGCACATATAATTATACGGGTCATCAAGAGTTTTACAACTCGTTCACCCTTGTCAGTGTCGTGAACAAGACAATAACCCAAACTTTAATGAACTCTAATTTTGGGGGTATTACCTTGACAATCTGGTATCAAATGCACCATGAGTAAATCATAAAGAATCTAAGCATTGAAGACTGTAATATGGCATGCAAAAGTTGAAACACAATATAGCAATATAAGACTGGGGGAAGAGTCCTCAACTGACGCTCATAAGAGATTTAATCACATTATGCAATCTATTAGTCAGACTTCAGATTGACAAACCCCGCTTCAAAGATATGCCATCGCTGTTACTCCTGATCTTACATCATTTACAACAGGCTGATGTTTAAGCAATTGCTCCAAGTCTTCAAACAATGGACACATAAAGATGGAGAAGATTCGACTAACCTTTGCGAGTAAATGTGGCCGTATTAACACCAATCACATGACCATATGAATCAGTTAATAGCCCTCCTGAATTTCCTGTGATCAAAACACTAATCACTACGTAAGACAATCACGTAACATACTACTACAGACAGAGAAAGTTAGACCAATGTCTCCACTTTATGCATTTAGATATATCTTTGTTAAAAGGTCTGTTCAATACTTTGAAAGTTGAAACCAAGGCTCACGTATTCGAAAATTTACCAGCATTTATAGCGGCATCTGTTTGAATGGCTCCTCGGATGGCTTGTCCATTTGGTGATGGTATCTCCCTACCCAGACCACTGACTACCTGACAATGCAATTCCCAAACATAATCAACAAGAACAACGTTACAACAATTAAAAGGATTTAGTTACAACGTTAAGATAATTGAAAGGTTTTTAAGGAACTAGAGAGATGTTTGAGACATGAACAACAACCCTAAGATACTCATATCACTTCTAACTACCCTCATCCAAGTCATCACTGGTCTTCCCTGACCCCTGACGGTGTTATCACTTTTCCACACTTCAATCTTTCAACCGGCGCATCTCTAGGCCACCTTTTACCATGGTCATACCACCTCACTCGGTTCTCCATTATATTTCTCTTCAATGGATGCAACCCCTACTTTCTCCCTAACAAATTCATTTCTTAACCGATCCTTCCTTGAATGTCCACACATCCATCGTAGCATGCACATCTCCAGCATCTTATGAACGTGACATTGTTTCATGGCCCAACATTCCGTGCCATATAGCATTCCCGGCCTATTTGCCGTGTGGTAAAACTTCTCCTTCAACTTATGGGGTATGCTGGATCACATAGAAACCCTGTAGAGTTCTTCAACTTCAACCAACCTGATTTGATCTTATAGGCAACAACTCCATCTTTTTCTCCATCCTTTTGAAGAATCAATCCCAAATATCGAAACAAATCCAATCCTTCAACAAGCTTCCTATCCAACATGATCTGAGTGCGCCTAAGCCCACGGAACTTACACTCCAAATACTGGGATTTGCTTATGCTCAACCAAAACCCTCGAGATTTCAAAGTGAGCCTTCATATTTCGAACCTCCTTTTAGGATCTTCTTTCGTTTCTGAGATCGACACGATATCATCTGCAAACATTATATACCAGGTATATTGTGCTAGATTGACCTCGTTAATTCATCCAGGACTATAGCAAAGAGACACGGCCTAAGTGCAAAACCTTAGTGCACTCCAACGTAATAGGGAAATCTTCTGCCTACCCCACACTGGTCCGTAACTCGTGCTAGCTCCCTCATACAAGTCCTTAATGATGTCAATATATTTTTGCAGAACTCATTTCTTGGTTAGGGCCCACCAGAGATGTTTGAGACATAAGCTCGAAAATCACTAAAACTCCAACAATGCATTCCTATAAGTTTGTCATGCAGGCCCTCCTTTCTGTCTCTTCTAAGAGAGTCTCAAATAAGCAAAGGGTGGAAACGGAAATCATACTCTTACAGTCTTACCCTACAGTGTTCTGTAGGATATACGTACGGCCCTAGAAGTGAAGACTCAAAGCAACTAGACTGCGAAGGCCCAAGGTTTATTATCCTTCATGAATTCACATGTCACATACACTGGTTTGGTTCAAAAAAGATCTTTGATACATAGCAAGTACGAAATAAACTATATGAATAATAATAATAATATCAGATTAAGAAAAAGTGGCTAGGCCGCTAGGGGCGTGCTTAGGCCCAAGGTGCCATGAGACGCAGCTGGCATCACAGTCAGAAGCTCAAGTCGCACGCAAATTGGCGCAAGACTATGCGATTTTCATTCTTTTTCTCTTATATCTTTACTTCAACCCTCCCCCTTACCCCTAGGTTCTACTCCCGCCGTCCTGATTTCAGCACCCCGAAAGCTATTTCACGAGGAATAAGAGAAAATAATAATAAAGTAGTGGTATGGAGAAAATTAGAGCAAGTAGGACAGAGAATGCAAGGATTAACAAAGAGTAGGAGAGAGGATGTAAAGATTAGCCAAAAGTAGATGCGTAAAGTGATGTCCCAAAATAATATGGGGTGTTTGAGGGAGTCAAAATTAGGAAAGCGTGGTGTTTAAACTGGGACGGAGGGAGTATTTTCTAGCATGTTTTTGTTTTTTTTTTTTTCAAAATGTTGAACTTTACAGATTGGCCCTCGTCAAAGACCAAATATGGGGTAATCATTTGCAAAATATCTTTTGAGAAACAGAATTTAGTTTTCTAAAAGAGTATGCCTCGCTTCCATGAGGCGCGCGCCTTGGGCCTCGTTGCCATTGGGCCTCTTGGCCTCGGCGCCTTAACTAGGATCATAATAATAAGGAACTTGTACTTGGTAAGAAAGATAACACAACTAATAGCCTACTGTAGCTACAAATGAGGGACCGGAACTCCGGAAGAGACATACCCCAGTTGTTAGAGTGTTTTCATATCCATAAGGATTCCCGATGGCGTAACAGGTCTGTCCCACACGTAGTGTGTTGGATGAGCCCAGAACAGCCGGCTTTAGCTCTCTTCCTTCAGACTCAACCTGCAGCACAGCAGATGCTAGAGTTTTATGTCAACAAATTAAAAAGACTTACAGGCTCCTTAGGGGAAGTAAAAAGATAGATAACTACGTACACAAGCTGTTTTCAATTGTGGAAAACAGTATGAGAAATATTGCATCAAATAAGGGCAAATTGCATCACATGACACCAACTAAAGTCAAGGTGCAAAGTACCACCTTTACCTGATATGTTAGTGACACCAAAAAATGACTACACTATAAGGACTGCTGCACAACTTAACAATTTTCCACGAATGCGTTGGAAATCGAAACACCTATAGTGAAAAAGGGAAGTACAGTATAGACTACAGATTTATAGACTAATAAACTTAAAAAGTCTCTCTCTTCGTTCTTGTTTCCTTAACCAGACCACCGTGTAACAGATTGCTCCCTCTCCCCGTTCTTTCGTTCATCTCTCTTTTGAAAAGGGTAATGAACAAGAGTGCTATTCAGATAGATTACATTGGGAAAACAAAACTTGCATTATAGGGCAGCCTGGTGCACATTGGCGTCCCCGCAAAGCGAGAGTCCGGAGAAGGGTCCCACCACAAGGGTATATTGAGGGCAAGCCTTTCCTTGTCACTTTTTGGACAAGAGGCTGTTCCCAGGACTTGAACCCGTGACCTATCGATCACACAGCAACACCTTTACCGGTGCGCCAAGGCTCCCCTCAAAACAAAACTTGCATTACTAAGGCAAAATCCTTTTTTTATCCTTCTTGGTCCCCAGATTTTGAACTTCTTTAAAATTCTTTAAGCTTTAATCTCTGAAACTCAATTAGTCATGTCTAGCATCAGAATCAAATAGAATCAGGGCTACAAATAACAGAGAAGTACAGGTGTAGAACCGAACATTTGCTGATTTGCTTTATGTTAGGTGCATTGCAGGATAGAGGGAAAAGCTAAATGACTGCTGAAGAAAAAAGAGTTTCGAGAGTTCTAGCAAACTAAAATGTAGTCTAGTTAGTTTAAGAAAAGATGAAATTTTCGGAAAGGTTATACTGAGATCTTCATCGAGTAACTCAGTCCAAGCATAACATTTACAGTAATGACCTATTTACGGACGAGATGAGCTACAAATGTAACTATCTAACACACTATGCATCACAGTCTAGTAACTACTTATGCAAGCTAGGTCTAGACACGAGATCGCTACCAGTTCCCTTCAAGGATTGTCCTGAAGTCTGAAATGCGTAGCAATAATATTGACTTGGGCTGAACATCAAGCAAATATTAAGATCCTTGTACCTTATAAAGCTTTGTATTCGGAAGTGATATTAGCAGACACTAGAAGTAAGTAATCTTCTTAGATAGTGACCTCATCAATTATCAATAAGAAATTGCTGCCATCAAAGACAATGGAAGTGGTTGCATACATCAGTTCACTCCCTTGACGTATAGCTACTTTTTATCATGATTCATGACAATACCCTGTTGCGTTTGGCACCCTAGTAAAAAAATGAATCTTTTAGCAAGACTGAAATGCCCACTTTCACATACCTAGAAACACATTAAGGACAAAATTGAGTAGCATGTCTGTGAAACTTGATTTGGACACAATTATAACTTCCAAAATCATCTTTGCCAAAAAAAAAGATTTCTGTGCACATAAGATGTTCCTTAAGCATGTCAGTAGCTCCAATCAACTCACCTTAAACCCACATATATGCATCTTGTATTCTTGTCAATCGAAATCAATAAAAAAAAAGTCAGCACTTCATACCTTCACACAGTCAATTGCTATCACAACACGAGATGAAAACACGTAAACCATGAACACTCAGTAACCTCCCAATTGTCAATTGAATCATTAAGACCTGGTTACCCATTTTGCTGAATAAATCTTCTAATTCTGAGTTTGACAGAACACCTTATGTGAAAGTACATAGTAATCAATGCATTTTGAGGCGACTTTGTGAATACCAGGTACATCTCCCTGATGCAGCTATTTAGCTTTGGTGAACATAAGGCATCATTTCCAGTGTCAGATGAATGTTTTGGTTCACCATGGCGCTTTCCTTTTCTTTTCTTTTTTTTTTTTAAAAAAAAAATTTAGCCTGTATTGATCAAATAGTAATACAATTAATCCTTTCAAAAAGCCTCCCTAAGCTAGCCACTAATCTCCAACGTTTAGGGGATACTCTCACTAAAGAGCTTTTGACCTCCTACACAAACTAGGAATTTAATATGAAGAGCAATGGTTTCTACTGTTCAACTCAAGTCTTGGAAAATTCTGGCATTGCGTTCTCTCCATAATTTACAGAGTGGCAGCAAACCCATTTCGAAGTAGATGATGCTTCCCCATTTCCCCCCCGAATCTGTAAGACATTAATCCATACTTCATGAGAGTACTGAAAGTTGAATTATAAGTACTCGATAATTCCTCATGGCTTTTATAAAGCACACACTATTTAGGAATACACATATTGGAGGATATGTGAGATATCGGGAATATCATTAGATTAGGATAGTATAATGTTGTATTAGAAAAATATATTCTAGACCTATTATGTTCACATTAGCATGTAACCTATATAAGGGGACTTCCCCCTAAGCTATTGTCTAAGTCAGTATTCTATAATGCAATCCCTCTCTCTATATTCTTACATGGTATCAGGCCAAACATCGATCTAGACAAAAACCCTCCATTGATCTTCCGCTGCGGCCGGAGATGGATAACATAACTTCCATCTCCGGCTGCTTATTCACGTTTAAGCACTTTGCTATTTATTCATCTTCAAGTAAGTTTAATTTCTTATTCCCTAAATCATGATTGCTGATCTCCATTAGAATCATGCATTTTTATTACTTTATTTTCCTCACAACAAACCGTATCCTCATTCCCTGTATATTCCTCTCAAAATCCCAAAAGCAATATGCCCATTTATACGTGCTGATTGCCGCCATGGCCACTGCTACTCCATTGCCAGTCATCCCTTGCCCCATTGCCCTAATCTGCCTTTGTCGTCCTTTCAGCAGCTGGTTGATCGCTTGCTTCTGCCCGATCCCTGCTCATAGCCCTACGTTCCATCGCCGATCAGCCTTGCCTCGCCAATTCCCTTATTAGCCTTTGCGGGTCCCTGTCGGTTGATCGGCTTTCGTGGAGATTAAGTTCCCTGCATGATTGATCGCTTGCTTCGGCCCGGTCTCACATGCGAACCCCACGAATCTGACCCGAAATCACCGACTGTGCACCCTACGAACAGCTACATCAACTATTACAATTGGTTCAGCGGCCTCCTCTTCGTGATTGATCGGTTGCTTCGGCCCCGAAATCCGATTTCGCATTACCAGATTGCTACCATGACCCGTCACTGTTGCTTTCCTTTAGTTAGGGCTTTCGAGCCATCTCCAAATCATCCTGATTGATCGGTTGCTTCGGCCCCGGTCCCGTAGATTAGTTGGGGCTTTCGAGCCATCTCCACCTCGTCGTGAGTGATTGCCTGCCTCGGCCCGATCCCGACAGAGAACTTTTTCTTGCAACGCGTGGTCCACTTTGGTCCCAATCTTGGCAGCGAACCCCATCTTGGCAGCAAACCAACTTGTGTGATAATGGCAGCCATGAGTCGTGCAGTCCATCAGCTTGCTTCATTGGTTTTCAATCACACCACCAACAATATTATTCTTTCAATAGTACTTCGGTTTTCAGCACCAAGGCAACCTCAGGTTTTTGGGCATGGTTTCGACCACCCCACTTGGCTTGTTTTGACGACTAGCCTCTGCTGACTTGTTTCTCCAATTGGTTCGTTTCGACGCTACCTCTGCTGGCCATCCTATTTGAAGGAAGTGTTCTACATCTACGACTACAATTACAACTTTGGTGGGTTCGATTCTTTTCCAATCGCAGTGTTCGTGAGACTACCGCTCCAATTGCGGGGGAGTATTGGAGGATATGTGAGATATCGGGAATATCATTAGATTAGGATAGTATAATGTTGTATTAGGAAAATATATTCTAGACCTATTATGTTCACATTAGCATGTAACCTATATAAGGGGACTTCCCCCTAAGCTATTGTCTAAGTCAGTATTCTATAATGCAATTCCTCTCTCTATATTCTTACACATTCCTCTCTTCCTCATGTTATCAATCGTTGCGAGGGCATTCTGCAAAGATAAAGCTGCAATGACAGAGCTTTTAGAATGCAGCTAGCATCCCTCACAGTTTTGTGTGTCAGCATTGCTTTCCTGACGAAAAAAGCTGTAAATATCCTTACCTCTGCTATTTCTGATGTACCAACCTGCAACCAGATTTTGAGCTTCATTGATAACACCAGAAATTGTTACCATTTCATCCTTTAGCTGTAAATTAGCTCTCCAAGTGCTAGAGCAGTTAGGTCAAGGTGTAGTGCTCCAGATTGGGTTCTGCTTTAAGTAATAGAGCTGATCCATCTACTCCACAGGGTTTCTTTCTTGCACAAGAGCTTGATGAGCCATTTACAGAATAAGATTTTGATCCGGCTTAATACTTCCTTTATACCCATGCCACCCTCCTTTTTTGACGAGCACAACTTTTTCCAGCTCAGAAACGTGAGTTTCACCTGATTTTCTTTTATTTCCCAGGAAAGCTCTCTACATAGTTTGCCGACCTTCTTTAGTACCACCAAGGGAAGTAGTCTGAACCTATATAACTTTGCAGCCCTTGAATCACAGAGTTTATTAGCTGAGTTTTCCAGCACATGAGATATAGGAATTTGCACAGCGATGAAGTTTAGACCTGATCTTGTCAATAAAAGGAGAGCATATACTAGCCTTCAACCTGGAAGAGTGGAGAGGCACCCCAAGGTATTCAGAGGGGAACAAACCAACCAAATACCAGTTTTATCCACTATGGATTTTTTCACTTCAGCTTTAACCCCTCCCAAGCAAATGTTAGTCTTCAGAGGGTTTGCTGCTAGACCTGATTGCTTCTCAAACTTTGCCATCAGCTACAGCCATAATTGAGCTAAGGCCACCTCTATTTAAGATAAGTAGATCATCTGCAAACAGAATAAAGTGATTCAAGTTGATCTTATGACATTTGGGGTGCATTGAGAATTTATGAGAATGGAGGATTATTCTAAGCTTTCTGGAAAGACCCTCCATGAACAAAACCAAAAGGTAAGGTGACAGGGGGTACCTTGCCTAAGCCCTTTTTTTGCTCCATATCTGACTTTGATTCAAACTTAATGAAAAACCATCCTTTCTTAAAGTAGTGAATCAAGGGAAGCTTTACAAAATTCCAGAATTTCTGGGGATATTCCTAAGTTTTTCTCAATTGGTTTAGACCCAATCACATGACCCACCAGCCTGTTCTCCCAGTAGTACAGTTCTTCAGCAAAGTCATATAACTCAATATCCACTACCACGCCACTTACAGGGATAAAATCCAATTGTATACCAGCTTTATTGTTTGTAAATCCATTTTCGAATGATTTTTTTTAGCTGGGTTGTCATTCTTTGTGCCATTATTTACTAAGGATTTAACAGTTAATTCTTAGCAGAGACAGATTCATGGTTAGGGTTATGATCATTGAGTACAACAGTAGCAGTACCATCAGAATTAGGACCAACATTAGCATTTGACGCCATAATAGAGTTATCAATAACAGGGGAATTGCCCAAATTAAGACCACTTACAGTTCGCTTGGTTGGAATCAAGCTTCCAGCAGCCAAGTAATCTGAGAGATCACTGTTTGAGTAGGCGAATGATTTTGTTCTTGTTCATCAGCTTCAGCTTCCCCCATTTTCAGACCTTCATTTTCTATCTGGGTATTGATTTTCTTTTGCGATTCAGACTCAATTCTAACAAAATTACCATTAGTCGACTCAGATTGGTGGGGGGTTGCGTGGTTTGGTTTTTGGTTCTTCTTGTGCTTGCCATGGATCCAAGCAAAGAAATTGAACGAAAATGGTGGTTTTAGGTTGCTTGGGGAAGAAACCTCAAGTTTCTCCTAGAAAACTCTAATTTTGGCGAGTTTTGTATAATAAACAACAGTGGAGCTTTTCTCGGGTCATTCTTGCTTGATTGCAGTCTATACTCTCTGATTCTAGTTTATCTTCACTCACTCCTAGTAGTCCCTTTCCACGCATGACAGTCAAACCAGGTAAATAATAGAGCACCTTCTCTGCATATCAAACCCAGACATAACCATTAAATCCATTTTGGTGGAAGAACCAACAGACATTTCCCCATCAGTGAATGATTTTTCATCTTATCACTGAAACAAGCATCTCAAAATCAAGCATGCCAATATTATGTCCTAAGTTCAGATCCCGCTTTCTCTATATTCCACCGTTTTGATATCCATCCTCCTCCTGACAATTCAACGAAAGGTATATACTTCGCATTTAGATCATTGCTCAACAGTTGTGCTGGTTTATGAATTTTAGCAATACACTGTGTACATTGTCCATTGCCTTCAAACTTGATTAGAAGAAAGTAACTTCAGCCATGGTAATCTCCATTCTAGAAAGATAACAACTACGATGTGGCCATCCATATTCCATAACAGATTCTGGGCCTCATCCTAAAACCTCATTCATTTTCTAGAGTCTAGACAAGTCAGGAAATAAATCATCTGATTTCATATCATCAGTATAAATGTTAGATCTCTACCAACAATATACATGTCAACTAATTCAGTCCTATGAGCGTCATTGACAACTTAAGCCAAGCATTTCTGCATCCAAGTTATGGGAGTGGAGCCATCAAGGACAGAAATCCTAATGCACGAACAAAAACTATATTTTATGGAGATGGGTGTGATGATCACCTTCTCCAACATCGGAGCTCGCCAGTTGCCAGTTTTTATATTATTAACAATACAACATTGCTCCAATGCCTCAAATGCTCCCCCCAATGGCATAGTACGGGGACATCGACTGTGAGGAGCCTTATTCCTATATCGTAAACAAAGAAAGGCTGAATCTAAATTAACTAGGAAGGGCAAATAGGTCATTCATATCTTATGCTTGGGATTTACTCCATAGAGCTTATAAATAGGCAGTGCTAAGAATTCATTAGGCATCAGTTTACTACTGTTATCTGTTTACTTCATACATTCAGTGTGGAACAGTTGTTCCTTTATGTTTAGCCCCAAAATTTAAAGCAGTCATGCATGGTTTCTTTCAGAAGTTTATATTGATGAACGAAACAGCCATAAGGACCGATATTGAGAGCTGCTACAGTTCTACAATTTCCAGTTGACCGGGAAAGAGCACACTTGTAGGAATTTTAACTCTATTTCAAGGAGAAAAAATGAACCTTCTTAGAAATTCAATTATACCCTAGACCCAGTTTATATCAATTTTACACCATCAAATCTCAAGGACGGCCCTTACTTCAATAATATCATATGCACCTGGTCAAACAGGAAATCAATAATATAATAAGCTAACATATGAGGTTACTTGCACGTTGCCAACAGTTTGTGCTATTTGTGAAAACAGAGTAAATCTAAAGGTGAGACCACCTCATCGTATGAGACTACTTAATAAGTTAGTTTGAATAGTAGCACGTTACTTTTGAACCAAGTTACCTTTGAAAATTAATAAAACATTATTAGTAAGTTACTTCTGAAAACTAATGATTATTTGAACTTTAATAAGTTGTTTTTTAATAAAAAAAAAAAAAAAAAAATCAGTTTTAAGGTAACTTTTGAAAAATAATTTATTTTTGAGAACTCATGGTGGACTCACCGTATGAAGTGGTCTCATGCTAGGTTTTGTAAGTGCAGAATTGCCTAAAACTAAGAGTTTAGACGGTAAGAAAAAGACAATTATACTCCAAGTCTCCAACTCCCCACCTAATTGAACGAATCTGAAAATCAGTATCTACAGAAACCAAGATCATGACAAAGGCACACAGAAGTTAGTAAATCAAGCATTATATAAACTCATCGCCAGAAAAGCAACCAAAAATGATGATGAAATGTGATCTTTTAGAGCAGAGGCTGGACCTTTATGCTGCTGTTCTATTTGTTATCTTCTAAATTCATCATGTGAGGTTGAATATTGCATGTTGCCAATAAAGCTTTAACTTAAATATAGCATTATAGAAAGATTAAGGCGTTGTTAGTACCTTAAGCACAGCAAGATCATATGATGGATCAAAACCAACAATCTTTCCCTCAGCTGAAAACTTATTTCCTTGGGCATCAACCAGAATGACCTATATAGCGAACATAATTGTTACCAAATAGAGTGTAGTGGACTTCAAGAAAACGACTAAAACATGAAATTGAAATATGTGCTGAAAAACCTTACAGAACTGAAGCCCGCTCTTATCAATTGGCAGGTTAGCTATGACATGGTAATTTGTAACCTGTGAGAAAACAAAAGGCAACATGTATCAGACATAACACGAATAAGTCCAGAATACTCAACAATTGTTCAAGACTAGAAAAAATGTTCCTAGCTCAGTTTCAGAAGCTAACAAAAAGAAGATTGCCCAATTAACCAAGATAAACACAAACATAGACCAATATGGTTGCCTAAGTTCATATATTTCTGTGGCTTATGACTGTTGTGAGTATAGTCGAGCTCAACATGAATATTCAAAGCAAAATTTCAGCTTCTAGGAGTAGTGGTAGAAACAGATGGAAGTTACACATCAGTGCAAAAAGTTATTTAGATTAATTCAAAGCGCAAGTGGTCCTATAACAAGATTGATGTTATGGATCCTTCCAACGAGAAAAGAAGTGAATATAGAGTGCCTGGCCTAAAAATAAACTAATTTAGGGCATACCATGAGTTGTATAAAAGATAATAACTGCAGGGAGGAGCAATGTTAAAACAGATAGAAAGTGCATATAGAATTACATCATCATAGTTCATATATCATGTGATACTTTGTTTCTCTTTGTTACACTGATTCATTTTTGCTTTTATTTATGGACATCACCCTTTGCCGTTCTCTTTGCTCTCTTTGTTCTTTAGCTTTTCCTCCTTTTCATCTCTCTCCTTTCGGCCTTTTGATTTGTTTTACCTCCTTTTAATAAGGATTGCTCATGACTGTTTATGTCCAAACACTTAATTTGGGACTCAGGTCTTGTTGCTGTACAACATTATGTTTGTCTTCTCCTTCCTAGAGATCCTTGCCCCAGACTAAGAGGTAGTCTTCATGTGAACCCAGAAGCAAACATGTACTAACTTATGATGCCTTCTATTAGAGTTCTAAAATTACAATCCATACTGATTTGTATAGTACACATTCATCAACATCTGCTTAGCTATGGGAAATCAGAAGAGCCAATTTATGATTAAGCCATGACAAATCAAAAAGACACCAAGGGGATGGTCCCGATATACAGACGGAGAGCTAAACTCTCAGGTTACTATGAGAAATCTATATAAAGAAGACAATACAAGTTCTCGGCTGGAATGTAGCACTGACCAAACGGTACCCGGAGCTTGAAAAGAGAAAGATGCACCCTTGAAGCGTAAAAGAAATTTCATCAAAAACACTGATTTTTTTCCATCAAGACCAACAGGAAAGGAACCATCTTCAAAACTCCAGCAATCAAACCTTTATTCATTCTTTGGACCTGTGGATTATGTTGCTCAGACTCTTTATATTTTCCCACAGAACCGATGTACGGTCAATTGATACTTCAGTTTACACCAAAAGCATAAAACTGTCCAAAAACTAGCCGAGTCTGACATTTCGACACATACCCGGGTCAGATGCTTGTTCCCGAGTCTGAGCAACATAGCTTAACTCTAGATTAACTGACATTTGTTCTCTCAGGCATATAGTCTGTTGGGTTCTGCTCTTTAGTTGTTACCCAGCAAATATTAAACCAGCTTTGAAAAAAGAAATGGCAAAAAAACACACTTTGGGATGAGCTTTGTGCCTCCATGTCACTCTCCTGGGTCTTAACTAGAAGAAACTCATCACAGAGAAGGACCTAAGTCTAAACTCATCATGCAACCAAATCATCTTGTCATCACCCGGAGGGATAACTTTTAGTAAAAGAATT
Organism: Spergularia azorica; assembly: GCA_038382645.1. Classification (NCBI taxonomy): domain Eukaryota; kingdom Viridiplantae; phylum Streptophyta; class Magnoliopsida; order Caryophyllales; family Caryophyllaceae; genus Spergularia; species Spergularia azorica. The sequence goes on from JBBYHQ010000014.1 coordinate 2,741,415, forward strand.
TTAACTCCAAAGTCTAAACACGGGGATCTTCCCTATCATTACAGAACCTACAAAAGTAAAATCACCCCCATATTGAAAAATTGCTTATATAAAATAACTTCTTCGACAAAGAGAAGCAATTTCAAAGAGATCAAAATATTGGGGTTTAACAGGTAAATTTCCGCACCAAATGTCATGCCCTAACAACACTCTCACTCCACTTTTCACATTAGCACTTGGGTCTGAAAAAACCCAGAGATTATAGATTCCCAAAGGCTAGCTCCATTTTTTTATTTTTTTGATAAGTTAGGATATCAAAATATTCAAAGGACACCAAGGGGGTGACTCCCATAGACACCTAAGGGGGTGACACCCATATACAAAAGAGAGCTAATAAAGGTCTTGGACTATCTTGAGAAATTTTATCCACAAAAAGAAGGAAAGTCAAGTGTCGGTGGGCATGTATTACTTGACACTTGACTCCAACTATACAACATCCTCAAAAACCTACGTTTGAAGTTTTGGTGTGTCCACATTATATCATCAAAAATGCGATGATTTCTTTCTTTCACAGTGCACCACCAAATAGCTAATGGAACCATCTTCCACACTTTGGCTAGCCACCCTTTCATCATTCTCCTTTTCCAAGCGGAGAGGACATCTTTGGCTCTTCCGTATGGACCCGACTCAAACAGAACAAAGACAAAGCCGTATGTCACAAAGACAAAACCCAAGGATACGAGAGCAAAAGGTCACCAACGGTTTCTTCTGCCTCACAACACAAAGAACAACAACTAGCCCAACCAAAACATCTTTGTTTAAGGCAATCCGAAGTTGGGATTTTCTCTTTAGCATCTGCCCAAGGAAAAAGGCAAGCTTTCGGAGGAGCTTTACGATTCCAAATGGCACTAGCTGGAAAGTCAACATGGGAGGCAGAATTTTGGACAATATTGCAAAAAGTTCAAACGCTGAAAATTCCCAATCTATCAGGCAACCAAGTTATCTCATCCTCATCTTCTGGATATCATATTTGAAGATTATGAGATTCTACCAAAGTGCGTTTCTCAAATGGTGAACCTCAAAAACCACTTAGCTTTAAGTGCTTCATTAACATTGCAAACGTGTCTTATAAGCTACAACAAGACCTTTCCTTACCTTTGGGCACCATACATCATGCTAAATAGCCAATGAACCCAATGATTTGTTTCCGTTAGCCCAAAAGAAGTCAACCAGGGAGTTCTTAAGCTCTCAGGCAACACTCGTCTGGATGGTGAAGAGAGACATGGAATACAATGGTTACCTTGGATAAGGTGCTTCAAGAACCAAATGAAGTTGGTTCACTAGACAAACATCTCGATAGTTAAATGTTTGTTGATTGACATCTGCATATTTGGTACAGCTACACTTGACTAACTCCCTCCGGATGATGTTTGAATTAAATAATTGCTACTCTCGCCCTGACGCCAACTCTATCTCTGTCAAAAGGCTCGGCCTGTAGGTTTTCACAATGTTGTGTTAAATAGAAGCCCCAGGCTATCACCCTATTCTACAAGCTAGATTGCTGGGCCCTAGAGGTAGTGCACAACGAGCAGTAGGGAAAGAACTCAACTTCAAGAAGAAACAGAGGTCACATCATTACTAAACATTTATATATTTCGATGCAACAACAAGATGTTATTTGTAACAAGTAGTTTTGTTGGTTGGTTAATTGGTCACATTTTTTTCATGAAATGGGTTGGGTTGGTATGGATCTTTAAGGCTCTGAGACTTCTCTTTTAAATCTTCTAGTCTTTCTCCTCTGTCTTCTGAATGCCATTTGAGCATACTATCATGAGCTTTATGTGTGTTAAGGTCATGCACATAAGTTAAGAGTTCCATAAACAAAATCTCAAAGCCGAATTCAGCACTTCTATCAAAGTTTTTCGAATGAACACGAACTCTTACTTTACTCCTTGTTTTTGGGGCAGGTCCTTTATAATTGATTCTCTGCTTGCGCTGATTGTGTCTTGTGAATAGAAATTATAAATTATGGAATCCGAAGGCAGATCCTACTAAGATCAGCTTACGGAAGAGAATATCTGATGCAATTGACTGTACTAAAGGGCGTAAAGGCCCAAATACTGAAAGGTGTGATGATGCTAATAGGGTTTGGTTTTCTTTGTTAAGCACTGACAGAGAGGCCCCATCTTGTATACTAGGCCTTTGGCCTGTTTGCTTGTACAGTACTCATCTGGCTTTCGGCCACCTCGAATACATTAGTTTGACAATGACAATATACTCCCTCTACGGAAAAAAAAAAAAAAAAAAAAGAAAGCTACAAAAATATATTTGGACTTTGTAGGCAGACATTGCTGAGAAAGAGAGATATTAAAGATCTTACTTTAAAGTCATTGGACTCATGGTAAGTTAAACACCTAAGTACCTTTGGAACAGCTCAAACATACATGGAAGTTTATAACAAGGTATGTTTCAAGCTTATAATTAGAGACAAGAAGTTCTTACAATGTGGCCGAACTTGTCCCAGATAAAGCCAGAACCTGTCCCCTCGACTTTTGCATCACTTTCATCTGTTAGAAAGATGGCCTTTGAAATGTTGGAGTCGTTTGGTAATTTCAGTACTTGGATAAAAACTACAGATGGTGAAGTTTCCTGAACATAATTTCAGTCAAATACATACATATGCAAGTGATCATGAAGATGGTAGGATTAATAGATTCTGGACACACCAACAAAGACTTCAAAAAATAAACAAAGATCAAGGAGTGTCAAAAGTTGAGATTTGAGAACATAAGCGCATCATATATAAGAAACACATGAAGGAATTAGTCTTCAACTGTTTACCAAAAGCAAGAGAGATACTTGACACTTTTACAGATGATAAAGCAGAAAGACGGTGTCACTTGTTTCCATTAAGGCTAACACTGCTACAATCGTTGGTTGCTGTTTCTGCCAGCATTATAAAGCACACAATGTTTAGTTGCTTGCTAACACACATTCATGTCTCTTAAATAAGAAAAGTGCCCACCTGCTGTAAATATAATATGTTGTAGTTTACTTAAACATCTTGATTTTGCTTCTGATTTTCAGATAGTTCCGCTCAGGGGTTACGGAGCTATATTCAAGCAAAAGCAGCTGCAGGAAATACGTCTGCTACATACTAACTAAACCTTATCTTGCATATATACTCCAGATGATGGGATATTAAGGCTTTTCCTAAATAGTTTGTGACAGGTGAACTAAGGGCTCATTTCGAGGTATTGAAACCCTGACTTTTCATTCAGTATCATGGTTATAGCTGAGTGAAAATTAGTTCCCTTGGTCCGTCAACTGACTTCTGACTGGGCAGATGTGACTGTAAGCCTTACTCAGGCCATTTTCAATTTATTCAAGCGATGCATCAACTATTAGAATTTATTAGATCATATCGATTCTTACTCATTCTTAAGGAGGATCACAGCCATGTTGTTATCGGCTAAAATAGACATCTATGTGAAGAGGTTTAGATCAATATAATCCTCAGGACCTCAATAATCTGTCACATTTCGTAACCTACATCCTATGTTAAATTGACAAAAAAAGAGGCTTCTAGTCTTCCGCAATCAAGCAACAACAAAAAAAATGGAAGCACTGAGCCTATTAGCTTAAAACATCACCACAGGTCCACAGAAACATGGAGTGGCAATTCCGCAACAAGCAAGCTAGTAGCAATACGCAACCCAATTCTCAGCGGGCTAACAACGGACACCATCGGAGATGACTATTCCAACGAAGGTCAGATGTCTGGCGGTTTGTCATATCAAGTAGGACATAAGACTACAACCACAACACCTAACATATACATTTGAAGCAGTATGACCTGCTTACACCAGAAATCTCAAACAAAACCTGGTCTGCTGGTCAACTACACAGCACACAGGTTCAAATTCACATTGTCCGCAACACGATGCGGGAATGGAAATTAATGATGATCAAAACCAGTTGTACATGCAACATGCATGCTTAGATAGGTCCATTAAACCATCCTAAAACCAATTGGCGATAAGACGAGTAGCTTGTAGCTAGTGTGACCCTCCTAACTCATACTTGAGTACAACACCAATGTGAGAATTGGACTAATCTACTCACAAACATATGGAAATCATAAAAATACTTACAATTTGGCAGAAATAATTTCATAATCTCAGAATTAAGATAACAAAAAGTGAAAAAACATCTCTACACAACAAATGTTACCTCAAATTATCAATGATTCTACCACACAAAGAAAAGATGAACAAAACCCAGAAAGAAAAAGTACCTGGAAAAGGTGAACGACTCTGACTTCCTCATCTTCATCAAATTCTCTGGCAGCAGCAGAAGGTAGGAGAGTTTGAGGGAGGAAGAGAGAGGAGAGAGAAGGAGTGAGGATTAGAGTTGTTCTTCTTGAGAAACGCGGTGTGTTTGGGAGGTTTGAATCGGAGGGTGGCCGGCAGTTGACGGCAAGTGCAAGTGAAGATGGTGATACTCCATTGACACTTCCCTGACACGCCACCATCATTTGTGTATCACTGCCGCGCCACGACCTCTCGGCTCTATATATCCTCATTTTTTTCACACGTATTATTGTTGTGGACTTACCGGTGTTCAACCGGTTAACCTGATCAAGTAATGTTAATGTTTTGCTCCTTCGTCTTTAAACTGAATTAATAATACCTGTCACAGTAAGTCTCCTGTGAGACGGGCCCAAAAAGAAGGCCCATCAAAAAAAAAAAAAAAGGAAAACGTGGGGGGGAGGAGATTTATTAAAAAAAAAAAAACAAATTGTAAAAGATAGGAGCAAAACACGGACAAACCAAGAAATCTCCAACAACTTCCCATAGGAGAGAGAAAATACATTTTAGCAAGAGAAACTACAACTCTTGATTTTATTTGGACGTCGCG
>JBBYHQ010000014.1:2746413-2780886 GCA_038382645.1 Spergularia azorica
GCGAGAATGACAAAAGATTCAACTATACGAAAGAATTCGCGCCGAAATTAATCCACTAGCCTGAATCTTAGAACTCATTTGAAATAGGACACAAACAGAAATATCATGCCAAAATAGTTCATTCTCAGATCAAACAACTCAATTTGAACAAGAACATTTCATATTGAAAGTAAACAAATCAACAACAAAACTCCAGAATAACAACATTTACTTCGAAATTTAGCAAAACAAGATCAATTCAAAGACAAGAACAATCAAATTGGAGATTAACTCTATCGAAACAATCAAAATCGCGGTTACACGAATAAGCGAACCTAAAAATTGGGGGAAAAGCTCGTAACGATAAAAAAAAAAATCAACGAGACAAAGAAAATCGAAGCATAAAACTGATTTTAGCGAACACAACAACAACATCGACAGAAGAAATCATGAAAAAAAATTGAATTTGGAAGAACAACGAGATAAATCGAAATCGAAATTGAAATTTTTACCTTGAATTAAAATCGCGATAAAATGGCGGTGGAGAGTCCGGAGACATATCGAAAACCTTCGATGACATTTGGCAAACAATCAGTTGCAATTTTGAAGAACAAAACTATAAAATTTGAAGAATTTACAGGAAGATCCATGGCGGAATGAAAATGGAAGGGATGGGAGGAGAGAGAAAGTGAGTGAAAGTTTTAATTTCTGTTTTGATGGAGGGAGAACACGCTGTTTGAGGTGGAAATCAATAAACACATGTTTTTTCAAAGCCGTAGGATCATTTGATCTAAAGGTCTATAAGAGTTCTCATGGTTCTCATTGAAAGCACAGTTCTCATATGAACTGAATCCATTATTCATAAATCCGAAAATTAACAATTAAATTACGAAAAATCAGAAAATAGTTCTACAACTTATGAGAATTTCGAAAATCATATAAACATACTGACTTAAATTCCTAAACTAAATTAAAATTACAAAGCTAATTTCTATAGTAAACTGCAATTTTACAAAAATATGAACAAACCCAACTTATTCCTCCCAACCAAAATTCGAAAACCCTAGGTTCACAAATAATCTAATTCAATCAATAACATCAAACTAATCATAAGAACAATCAACAATTTGAATTAAAACTACCCCCAGTTTCATAATTTCACAATTACCCCCAATAATTCAAAAACTTACATAAAAATCAATCCTTTGAAACTAAATTCAACCCTAATCAATTACCCATCTCATATAAGAACTAATCAAGCATAATCAACACAAAAACGAATTAAAACGAGCAAGAATCGAATTGGGCATAATGATGTGCGAGAAACAGAGGAGAGAGAAAAGAGGAAAAATGGGGTTTTAGGTTACCAAATTGGCCGGAAAGTGTGAGAGAGAACGGAGAGACGACGAAGGTGGTGGAGCACGACGGCAGGAGGCGGCGAAACGAATGGTTGTGGGTTGTCGTTCACGCGGCGGGACAGGGGAAGGCAAGGGCGCTGCGTGAGAGTTGAGCGTGCGTAAAGCAGAAAAAGAAACTGAGGGTCCGTTCGGTATCATTGCCGTTTTCAGTTTTTGGTTTTTGTGTGTAAAACATTTAGCTTAATAAGTTACAAAATAAAGTTTTAATTGTTTGTTTCCATAATAATCACATAGAAAATGAAAACTGACAATTGAAAACTGAAAACCACTTTTTCTGGTTTTCAAAAATGGGGCTTTGGTTTTCAAAACAACAGAAAACCGAAAACAGAAAACGATACCGAAAAGGCCCTGAGGTATAATTTTTGGTTTTATTGATTTTGGTTTTTTTTTCTTTTCTTTTTTTTTTTTTTTTTTTTTTTGGGGTGGGCCTTTTGGATTGAGTTGAGCTAGAAGAGAAAAGGTTATGCACCGAAAATGGTAAGATGCTCGATTTAGCTAATCCAAACTTAGAAACACTTCTGAAACTCCTTTTATTATTCGAAAAACAAACCCGATACTTAATTCGTAACTCATCTCCTAAAAATATAATTATAAGATATCACGAAAATATTACAATCACATTAAAATATGACCATCTCAAGTATTTAATTGACGTTATTGAACAAAGATTTATGATGATTTGTTAAGTCTAGGTTGAATTATTTACGTGCATGTAATTAGTAGTCGAAAATGAGAAATTGGAGTAGGATCAATAAGAGAGTTATACTATGATATTTTTATTCTCGAGTTATATGAGGGTAATGATTGTTTACAACATCAAAAATGTGCAATACAAAGTACTTAAATATAGTTATCTTATGATATGTTACGTAGACGTTTTTACATCTCGCCTAATGAATTGAGATTGTATTGGAAGCAATCAAAGCTAATAAAGGTGATTAAACTCTTAAACTTGAGTTGCGAGTTATTTTAATCCCTACGTCATTCCCAATAGAACTCAAATTCATGGTTATGAAAACTTATTCTTACACCATGAAATCGCCAAGTAGAGTCTTTTTTGTTAATTCTCATGTCCATATACACACGTCGGATTAGTTGATGTTAGTTGACGTTATTAGGATAGAGACCACAATATTACTTGTTCATCTCGGATATTTAGTTGACGTTATTGAACAATGTTTGATGACTTGTTAAATTTAGTTTGAATTATTTATGACCATGCGTACACACACCTTGACATTATACATTCAGTCTTGCGGATTTTCAAAATAAAATGGAAGCATACAAACACACTCAAATAATCATTATACTAAAACTACTCACACATGCAACATGCATACTCAGAATGCCACTACGGGTTCACCTGTGCCCGACCGTATTGCCAATACGGGCTATGTCCAGCCGTCTTGACATTATGGCTCGACCTAGGTCCAACCGTCTTGACTATACGGCTCGATCTACGTCCAACAGTCTTGATCATACGGTTTGACGTGGGTGCAACGGTGTTTTCAATCCGACCCAAAGTTTTTATGGGTTGAATTCTTCCCATAATCTATGGAAATGGAAAAGTTGATACCATAAATTTCAATACTCAATCATGTTTAAATTAATGATTATGAGGAGGGAGAGAGAGAGAGAGAGAGAGAGAGAGAGAGAGAGAGAGAGAGAGAGAGAGAGAGAGAGAGAGATGATGATGATGATGATGATGATGATGATGATGATGGTGATGATGATAATGAAGGATGGAGGTGATTGAGAATGAAGATGATGTCAATGGATGTGGGATGAAGTGAATATGGTAAGTGAAGAAGAAGGTGGGAGAGAGAAGATAGTAGTGAAAGAAGAACTGGGTACAATGGGGAAGGGATGCAATGGAAAGAGCAAAATATGATTTTTTTTAACTAGGGGCAAGTTGGGTATTCCAATGGCTTATTTGGAGCGCTCAATAGCACATCCGTTACAAATTTTTGTATAGTGCTTTTTTGCAATTTTCTCCTCTTCAAAGCCTATTAGCTCAACTGGTAGAGCGTCGTGCTATGTACGATTGATATGGGTTTGACTCCCATATAGGCTTCTCCATCTCCCAATCTAACATTTCTTTACAAAATAATCTTTGAAAATGTAAAAACAAAACATGTAATTCTCCATATAAAAATGCTAGTCTTCAAATTAAAAATGACAATTGCCCAATTTGAAAATAATTACACTTATAAGTTGAAAACTAGTAACTCTACACTAGAAGTGCGGGTTTTAAAACATTTAGTTTTCAAGTTAATATGGTGATTATCCAATTCGAAAACCTTCTTATTCCAAGCTACTGTACTATTGAAAACTAGTTTCCTTAAACCAGAAGCTTGAGTTTTTTATTTTTTTTACTCTTCCTTTATTATGCCTCAAATACTAATATTTTTTTTACTCTTCCTTTATTATGCCTCAAATACTAATAGTTTTTTACTCTTCCTTTATTATGCCTCAAATACTAATATCAATGGAACCAATGTGTTTAACTTGAAAAATAGAGGTTGTAAGTTGAAAACTTCAATTCGGAAAGTGTAAGTCAAATATCAGTATTAAATTAAATATACATATAGATTTTTTTTTTTTGAGGTCAATATACATATAGATTGAATTGCTCTTAACTTGAAAACTTAAAGTTTTTTCCTTTTGAAAGATGAGAACTCAAAGTATTGAGTTAAAAATCATGATATAAAGGTAAAAAGATACAGATTTTTCTACAACGATTTGATAACAAATGAAACTATGAAAGGATGTAGGGAGGGATGCTAGGTAGTTAGAAGTTTTTCTTATTTCATCCACGTTTTATGGAGTCTCTGGTTTTTTTTTTTTTAATTTGTTTTTCTATTTTCTCCTTAGAAGTGGGTTGTGGGAGATTGGTCATGCGGATTTGGAGGGTTTGCTTCCGGGCGGCTCGTGGGAGATTGGTCATGCGGAGTATTTCCTAAGGCCAAACTATCAAATTGGTAAGAAAAAGTAGAGGGCAAATGACAGATTGGTAAAAAAACAAACTCCGACGACAGATTGGTAAAAAAAAATGACACTAACTACCAAATTAGCCAAAAAACACCACTTTTGGCCGGAATTCTTTTTATCCTATATATTCCCATGAATATCATGATTTAATTATATTTCTAAATTAATAATACTATTAGAAATAAATAAACAAAACTAAGAAGACATTTTTTTTCAAAGTAATGCACCAAAAAAAGTTTAAAGAAATTTGGTTTCTAGAAAAAAACTTTCAACAAAAAAAAAAAACTATATAAATTAATCATATCGTCTAGCGTTCAATATCATATCCAAGCTGTCATCAGGCGTCTCTGTTCAATACTATATAAATTAATCATATCGCCAAATGTTCGAAAGGTAGGTTGTTTTTGGTTTCGTAAATGGGTACTAGTCATTAAACGACCATATAAAATTGTCGCACGAGATACCACTTGTTATAGTAACCTAAAAACAAACCGACGATACGTTTTTTTGTTGAAATATTTCTTTCATAATCTATTTTGCTTTGTTTTTTCTTTGTGGCATTATAAGGAAAAAAAAAATTACTTCTAATGTACTAGCATCGTAAATGATTTTTTTTTTTGTTTTTTTTTGTTTTTTTTTGTTTTTTTGTTTTTTTTAGGAGTACTAGTTGTGTTTACTTTGCTTCAATATACTCCCTCTTACCCAAAGAGATTTTCCTGTTTCTTTTTGCAGTTTTGAGTTGTCATGTTGAGAGCTATATTTAGAGCAAATAAATCGTTCACTTGCTTTAAAAATTAGTAAGTATTTCATTCTGCATTGCAATCAACCAACTCTATTTGATTTCAAGGTAAACGGGTCTTTCATTTAGTCTACAAACAGTCCCCAATATGGCAACTCAAAACTGTAAAAAGAAACATGAAAATCTCTTTGGGTAGGAGTAGTATACTATTAATTGTTTCTTCCATTTTTTTTTTGCTATCGAAATAGTTTTTTTTTTTTGTATTTTTAATATAAGGGAGCTAAAAGTAGTAAAGGAAGTATATACTAAGTTAAGTGAATTCCGGCAAAAGTAGTGTTTTTTGGCTAATAGTTTGTGTCATTTTTTTTTTCACCAATCTGTCGCCGGAGTTTTTTTTTTTACCAATCTGTCATTTGCCCCCTACTGTTTTTACCAATTTGGTAGTTTGGCCGTATTTCCTAACAACGTCGACTCTAAGTCAAATGTACTAGTACCTTTTGTCCACCTTTGACAATGCAAATGAACTTTGTGAGATTTTCTCTCCCAAGCGTCATACCTACATGAAGCTCTAGCTTCGTCCAGGTACTTCATTGCCAATTTGCCTTTAAATTCTTTTTCTTAGTTCTTTTGTTCTCGGTCTTTCTTCCTCGTATTGCTCGAGTTTGATTTAATGAGCATATGATCACCTTTATTTTATTGTTTCATAGATTTTATCCTGCATAAAGTAATCTTTATGTGGTCAGCTTATGTTAATCAGTAAATCCCTGTAATTTGTTTTTTCAATGAAAACGTCAACGTGAAGTTCACATCTAGAATCTGTGAATGGTTTCTGAGCTGATGGTACTGCAGAACATACAATTGACAGATTATTTTTCCTTTTGTTTTGTATCTGAACTCAATGTTAATATGATCTGATCATCTGAATATCACTGTCTTTGGTATATAAATGATTGTTTCTGTTCGATAAACCCGAGTACTGAACTTCCAATTGCTGATGAAATTAATTCAACTGATAAATATATTGTCCTCATTAAACTGTAACTCTGTAGGATATGAATTTGTTGCCACTTACCATCTAAACTGTAGAATGATCTGCGAAATGATGGCAAGTATATTCCGCGAAATGAGAAGGTTGTTTTCTCTTTTATAGGAGCGACAAAATCGACAACAAAGCCTTAATCCAAACACTATAAGGGGGTTCGGGTCAGAAAGTAATATAAATTTGAAGAATCTCCTGTTAGAGGTAGTTGACTTAGAATTACATGTTGATTATGGTCTTATGGACATATTGTGTTTTTTTGTTTCAGCTTCACTGTACTGTAGATCCTATTGCTTCTTTGTCCCTATGAAGAAGACTGAGATTACCAATGTCTCGGAATATGAAACCCTTGCTAAAGAAACTCTGCCAAAGATGATTTATGATTACTATGCATCAGGAGCTGAAGATGAATGGACTCTAAAGGAGAACAGAAATGCCTTTTCAAGAATTCTGTACGTCAATTTTGCTGCAGATTCTGATGTTATCTGAAATGTTTGTTTGCCTTTCACATTCAACAGTGAACGGAACTTTTTGAATGACTGCATTGCTTTCAAGTGGCAGGAATTCAAAATGAACTTTAATCCAAAATCTTAAGAGTGTTGTGAGCCTTGCCAGGATATAGAACCTTGTTTATAGCTGTCTTATATTGGTTGTCCATGGACGGGGTGGTGGTGGGGGGAATGAGGAACTGAATCCTGGAGATGGGAAGCAGCTCCATTAAGCTGTCCATTCCAACTGTTTCCACACCTCTATTGACAAGTACTCCCTATAATTTTGCTACCAAAGTTTACATTCCTTGTTTGGGTTTGCATTGATCCTTTATTTTTCCAATTCCGACATAGCTATTGTTTTCTCAAGCCAGTTCTGAAGAATGTCTATGTCGCAAAACAAATGGAGTAAATGACCAGCTTTAGTGGTCAATTTGCATACCTTTCCCTCTATGTATATACTAGGCTCGCTTCGTGTTTACTCGTAGTTTTTTATGTTGATTTTTTTTTTTGTGATAGGTTCCGACCTCGAGTTCTTATTGATGTAAGCTGTATTGACATTTCAACAACAGTCTTGGGTTTCAAGATCTCCATGCCCATTATGAGTGCCCCGTCTGCAATGCAAAAAATGGCTCATCCAGAAGGTATATATATCGCTCGCCAGTACATTTCATTGTGTTTTCGGAGGTGCCACTATTATTTGATCCAACCTGTAAATGAGAAAGCAGATGCACCTGGTCAAGTATGCTTACATACCTTCCAGCCTGACCGTTGAAGATTGTATAAACAAGAATCTCATCTTTAAGAGTTTGAAGACTAATCTATTAATAACACCAATATCCGCTGTGTCCTGGCTCACTTATCTGTCAGTAATTACTTAGCATAATTATTATTTGTTTAACTTCAGTACTTCAATGGAGCTAGTTTTGCGAATTGTTTTTGCTAGTTTTGTTTCAAGAGTTCTTATTTTTGCTACAAGACTGCAGTCTGCATGAGACGTCCTAGTCCATTAGCACATAAGCTAGGTTTAGCTTGAGCTGCCAGGGTTTTCTATATAAGAGTTACTTAGTAACTTAAGAGATGGAGACAAGTATGTATTACAGGTAGCATGAGCTTCATTTTATAGCTAATGAAATGCAGCATTCCTGATCCAAAATATAAGTACATTTCTGTTTTGTCAAATTTGATTTTCATGTTCACATAAACTCTGAATATCAAAATTTAAAAACTATGCATTTATAAACAAACCTAGTGGTATGTTCTCATTAACTGTTATCTCTGTATTCTAGCAGAGAATGAAAGTCTAAGTTGCTCAAAAATTAAAAAAAAATTTCTTTGGATCAGAGGGAGTAGTGTTTATGGTTGTGCTTCTCAGTCACTTGGGGTACGTGATATTTTAGCTGGCTGGTTGATGTTGGTCTGAGCGTGCTCCCAGTTACTGCGATCCGTTCTCTTCTTTTTCTTCTCTTCTTCTTGTGTTGTATGTGCACATCAGAACTCCATCCTGAACATAAGAACTATATTTTGCAGGAGAGTTTGCAACAGCAAGGGCGGCATCTGCAGCTGACACAATTATGGTGCCAATCCTTTTTTTTATTTATCAAGACTCCTTGATTTCATAGTTAAGTTCTGACAATTCCCTTAAGGTCATCTCACTACATAATTCTGATTCATTGGTTCAGACTCTATCAACATTGGCTACATCTAGTGTGGAAGAAGTTGCCTCCACTGGGCATGGCATACGTTTTTTCCAGCTCTATGTGAGTAAAAAGCAAATTATTTCAATTTTTAGGCACAACTGCTGTGAAAGATCTGCTCTTCAGAAATGTCTTCTATTTCAAAGGACCTGTTTATATGATGCTTTTTCACTGTAAAATAATGTCTGGACTGAGTTCGATAAACTTTACATAAAATGATACTATGATCCCTCCATTGTGCGAACAGACTTATTGACGCTTCTTCTGGTGCCAATGTTTTGAGATTGTATTTTGCAGTAGGGTTTTCATTTGGTTGTAGTTTTAACATCTTCAGTATTGTCAAAATTGGGTTTTCAGGAATATCGGCATTTGAATTTTCGTGAAGGTAGTACAAATCAATAGTGTCTTCCATTTGGCTACTAAAGCAGAGTAGCTAACTGTTTTGAAACAAGAGTAGAGACTAGTAGAATATTTTCCTTGGTGAAAACAATGTGGGAATGTTTGACATTATCTCCAAAATATTCCTTACTTCTCAATCGTGTGAGGTCAAGCTTTTTACTGACTGTATGCAATTTCGTGTTTTAGGTAATGAAAGACAGGAATGTGGTTACACAACTTGTTAGAAGAGCTGAGAGAGCTGGTTTCAAAGCTATTGTTCTCACTGTTGATACGCCCAAGATAGGCAGAAGAGAGGCTGACATCAAGAACAGGTCAACAGTCAACTGCTTTACTTCTGTCATATGTCTATCTTGTTTTTTAACCGTTAACTTGAGAGGGTTACATGGTTCATAATTACTCTTTTAGCGGAGACATTGCATACTCTAGGCTTACGTACTAAGTACTGCTTGAAATGATCAATTTGTAAATACCATCAAATTGCATACTCTAGGCTTACGATGTAAGGTACCCTTTGGCTGACCAGTTTGACATTAATACTAACATGTTTCATGCAGGTTTGTTCTTCCACCACACTTGACGTTCAAGAATTTTGAGGGGCTAGATCTCAGTAAAATTGATGAGGTGAGCCGTGAAGGAAACTTATGTCAGTAATGCAGAGCTGCCGTCTTCACTAAAAAAACAAGCCTTATTTCTTTCTTTCTGGATTGAACTCCCAGACCGATGACTCTGGATTAGCTTCATATGCGGCGTCACAGCTTGATCAGTCACTGAACTGGAAGGTGGAGGCATTCTCTTATATACTTAATACATTGGTGTACACGGCACTGATGTAGATATATAACCTGTGTATATGTATATCTTGCAGGATTTACAGTGGCTTCAAAGCATCACTAAATTGCCTATTTTGCTGAAAGGAGTACTCACTTCCGAGGATGGTAAGTGTGTACCATATGTTGAAGTGGGCAAAGGGTAAACGTGAGCAACATATGGGATTCTTATGATTTTGTGCTTATCTGCAGCAATACTGGCAATCCAAGCAGGTGCTGCAGGAATCATTGTCTCCAACCATGGAGCTCGGCAACTTGATTATGTTCCTGCAACAATTATGGCTTTGGAAGAGGTAGTAGTTGTTGACATTTACTTCTGATTTGAAATTTCGGTTGTTTTTGAACTCCCTGAAATGAAATATCTTAAGATCGTATGAACTCTAGAATTCCCTTGTAAAATAGAAGAATCAGTAGTGAATCAGAAATGAACTGTATGCTCTAGGATTATGGATAAGATGGAATGAAATGCTTATCTTCTCTGGAACTCACAGGTTGTGCAAGCTGTACAAGGACGAATACCTGTTTTTTTGGATGGTGGTGTGCGCCGTGGGACAGATGTATTCAAAGCAATAGCTCTGGGTGCATGCGCAGTGTTTGTAAGTGAATTTTAGACTGAGAAGCACCACTTTCAGATTAAATCCTTTCAAGTGGAAAATCGTTCTGCGAATTCCACATTAGAACTTGATGACTCGATGAACATATATATCTACTTTCTACTGGTTTTTGAAAGCTATAAATAGAGTATAGGTTGAGATTTCGCCAAACATACATATGTTATAACTCGTACGAACTCCTTTTAGGGGCACAATTGACCAAACCTAATGCCCTTAATCACCTTAAAACTATAATGTATGTATCTACTCCGTTGATTTCTATGTAATGTTTTTATATGCAAGGTATTTTAGTATTCTATGCGTACTATACAAACATGATGTGCCTAATTTTGACAGTATTTAGTATGTGAACGAGTAGATTAGGTGCTCAAGTTCTTCCACGTCTTTTCTTTTGAGAAAAAATGAATGATAAGATGAGTTCCTGATCCATATGTTCTTTCTTTAAAATTTTCAGATTGGTCGACCAGTTGTTTTTGGATTAGCTGTCGACGGGGAACAAGGTGTGAGGAAAGTACTACAAATGCTCCGTGATGAGTTCGAGCTCACCATGGCACTCAGTGGTTGTCAGTCGGTTGAGAGGATAACTCGAAGACATGTTATGACTGCATGGGGTTCTCCTCAGGCTGCCTCCAAGTTATAATTCTGTTTAACTAGTTCTGTTTAGCTTCCTTTGTCCTTCTTCTTTTTTTTTTTTTTTTTTTTTTTTTTTCTTTTGGGAATTGTTTTGATATGCCAAGACTATTTTAAGAAGAATGTAATGAAGAGATGAAGAATGGGTTATTGTCTACTTCCTAAAATTATGGGAGAAGTGGGTATTGTCCGCCTACTAGGTTGCTATCCATCTACGAATTTTTCTGTCAAAATGATATGGTTGCACAACAATAAAATGGATTTTGGATGATGGAAGATTTTTTTTTTTTTTTTAAAGTAGTGTTTAAAAAAGAATGTAACAAAATGTGTTGCACATCACCACTTTTCTAGATGAAGGTAGAACAGGCTTAACAGCCACTTCGCATGGCTTTTTGATGGGTTGTGTACAATACAACAAATGCTAAAAACAAAAAAATGCTAAACTGATAAACCACCTTGGGCTATGGTGGTTTTATACAGTGTAAAACCGGCAAACCAGCGAACCCTATGGCAGTTTTACCGTTCATGGACGCATAAACCTGCCACGCGAAATGGTGATTTCATCCGAAGCAGATAACAGGTGACCTCCCTGACGTGCACCCCATAACATTGAACATTTTATTTTCCAACCCAAAAAAGTTGGATTTCTTTTGAAACATGATTTTGAAAGTTTGCTCATAATGTAACCACAGATTGGATAAAAGACGGTCATACAATATCGGAATCAATTAAAACGGATAATGTAACCAGGTATGTACTAGTATTTCGATGGAAAATTATCTACTACTCAACCAAAGAACGGATGTGTAATAAGAAACCGTGTAGCAGAATAAAAAGTAATTTATTTACAGCAGTACAAACTGCATCCAGGATAAACTACCTAGGTTCGATTTTACCACATAGAGACAGTTCATCAGGGTCCAGCCAATGTTGCGCTGAAGAGAACCTAGTTGAGAGCAAAACGGCACCTTGGTTCAACGTAGCTCTCAACGTCCCACAGAAAAGAACCAAATGTCACCGCCTCTAAAACAAGCCTTTTCAAACCACTAAATCCTATCTTAATGAGTTCATCCCTGGTTGGATCGATAGTTCCCTGAGGTGTAAGGACTATCTCTGGTTTCCCAAACAACGCCTCAGTGTGCT
Source organism: Spergularia azorica (assembly GCA_038382645.1). NCBI lineage: Eukaryota > Viridiplantae > Streptophyta > Magnoliopsida > Caryophyllales > Caryophyllaceae > Spergularia > Spergularia azorica. The sequence continues at coordinate 2,758,378 of JBBYHQ010000014.1, forward strand.
TTTCAATTATCGTAACTGCCTCCTTTGATCGAATTGTGGCATACCTAGCAAGTGTGTCAGAGTCGAATCCCATCACATAGCTTCTTAGACGAGAGGGCTTTAGTTCGTGACCAAATCCTCCGGGGCTAACTCCACCGGCCCATGAAAAAACCTCAGGATGTGTCTGGGCGTGGTTGTATGAAGCTGAGTTTGTAGAAGCAGTCGGCGGCACATCTTCTGTCATACCTTGTTCAATAACTTCCTTTTCTCTCTTGTCTGTCCCTTCAGGAAGCACCTTCATTGCTTTTTCCAGTTGAAACCTCTGGTCCACACGCTTGAGAAAGTAACCATACATCACAGAAGCTGCATACACTTGTCCTATCCTGAGCTTGCTGATTTGTGCAACCGAGGTCGAGTCATCCAACCGATTTCCAAGAATAAGAGCAAGATGGTTCTGGATCATTTCATACGCCTCGGGAGAATGAACTTGTTCCAGCTTTCCATCCTGACTAGGCCATACATCCACACGACCAGAAGGATTGGCAGGCGATGAAGAGATGGAGGGGATCAAAGAAATATTTGCATCCATGAACTTCTGCACCACCAATGTGTATAAAATTTCTTCCAGAGCCTTTCTCCTTTCATTGGCCTTAACCTCTGCTATTCTCCTGATAACAATATAGCAACATCAGATAAAAGAAGTATCCTATAACTAGTAAGCAGATGACAGGCAACAAGGATCCACAAATCACCTGTATAGCACTAACTCAGTCCCAGACGAAGGCTCTTCCTTATCAGAGCCGAGGTCACTCTGCAACTGTTCAAGCTGCTGGTCTACAGCAGCAGGCACGAGATGTGGATGGCTCACCAAGATTTGAGACAAGAACTGTCCAACTGGAGACTCCAGCTGGAGTGGCGCAATAGGTGCCTCAGATTCAGAAGAGTGTGAGGAGGAAGATGCTCTGACCATTAAACTCTTCCTGCTCCGTAAAGACACTCTCCCAACTCCAAGCTTTGCATGAGATGAAGTGGCCAACTGCCAAAGTCAAATAAAGACCAGAAACAATCAGCACTATGTCACTAAGTCCAAGGGAGCAAGCACCATAAACACAGGAGTAGGATAATACTTAGGGTCTGTGTGGCCTTAAGAGTGGTTCATACCATTCTCAGAACACAGTGAATTTAGGTCCTTCTTACTCAGCGTGATTTTAAGGGATTTTGTGTGAAAATGATGGTTTTAGTAAGGACGATGAGATAAGTTAGGGAAATATGAGGGTTGACCACTCAAAAAAAAGTTACCACAAAGGTTAGGGAAATCACTCCACAAGTAGTGAAACTCCAAGGTCAGAATAATTTGGCATGCAACAATCTAATTTTCGTTCAAGGTAATCTCTCTTCACAATAAACGCATGCCTTTATAGTATATAGGCCTTGGAAATGAGCAAAGTTTGTCAGAGCGGAACTCAGAAATATTAGAAATTTAGAAGCATTGCTCCGCTCCTCTTTTCCAGCTTATCAGAAAATGATGGTTTTAGTGAGGACGATGAGATAAGTTAGGGAAATATGAGAGTTGACCACTAAAGAAAAAAGTTACCACAAAGGTTAGGGAAATCACTCCACAAGTATGAAACTCCAAGGTCAGAATAATTTGGCAAGCAACAATCTAATCTTCGTTCAAGGTAATCTCTCTTTACAATAAATGCATGCCTTTATAGTATATAGGCCTTGGAAATTATCAGAACTTGTCAGAGCGGAAGTGCGGAACTCAGAAATATTAGAAGCATTGCTCCGCTCCTCTTTTCCAGCTTATCAACTTTCTAAAGACCATATTACCCATATATTTGACTACCACCACAAATGTTATAATCCAGATAAGAAATTAAAGCTATTAAGGTATTAAGGGTACCCAGACCCCTAAGCAACAGAAAGACATATGGGATGCCAAACTAATCACAAGCATGGGGAGGGATGTAGGCAGAAGAAAACACTCTAAACATGTGCAAACGAACAAAAAGTGTTTTCTACAGTGCAGATTATCGAGAATGAATGACCAGTTTTATCAAAGAAACATCACTGTCCTGGAAAGCCTACCGGTATTAGCAACAGACGCTGCCATGGTGGTGCATTATTGAACATGTTAAATAAAGGCAATTTCCATTTCAATAAAGAAGCAGTTCCATCATCCACCCTAAGGTCTATTAACAATGACGAAAGTTGCGAGAACAAAGAACAACTACACGGAGGAAAAGGAATTTTGGGGGGGGGGGTCAAACCAGACAAGACATGGGCAGGGTAGCAGGGATAATGACCTATAGAATTATCAAACTCGGGGTTACTTTGCCTCTTTTTCATTCTTCTACGTTTCTTTCTGTCAGTTGTCTGTTCTTATTCGAGATGATCAGAAAAAAAGAATGAGGCTGAAATACTTAAATCAAACCAAGCCCTTAAAACATTTGAATTTGAACCCATAAACCTCGGAGTTTAAAATGTGAAATATCATATGTGCAGATCTCGTCATATTGGATCCAAAAATCTCATGTTTTCACTATTGTACAAAATACCAATGACAGAGTTGAAGCCACTCAAATGCATTCAAACAGGGATTAACTAGTGAGAACAAATAGTCGCAGACTAGCACCACATAGAGCGCCTTAATATTAAAGGAAAGGGCCATACAAGAGATAGAAATCCTGAGGAAGACTATAGATACGTAAGTGTCAGATGACTTGAAAAAAGGTTTTAACAGTGAAGATAGAATTCAAGAAAAAGATGTACAGCACAACATTCTTTCTAAAAGACACCACAGCCTTGTCTAGAAGGCTAGAGCCCCTGACTACCCAATTTTTAACCAGCACAGCCGCACAGACGACCAGTCACAAGCACTAGTCTGGCCCAATATTCACATAATGAGAGTAACACTTCCACAAACATCAACATGAACAGGCAACATTTAGAATGATTATCAAGGTGCTTAACAATGGACTTATGTCAGCACTCTTAGGACCAAAAAAAAAAAACAAGTTTATGTCAAATGCCACTGCCACCTGATATGCAAACATGGCCTAAAAGTATCATAGACTGACTTCCCAGGTTGCCTATTCCGTAAAACTATCACTACAATCTTAACAAGATAAGATAACTGTTCACAACAAGAAATTCCACTTAGTTTTCCAAAAGACATAATCACCATCAGTTCCCTCTTTACCTCCGACATATAATTGATCTATCAGCAAAACAGCTCAAAAGCAATGCTAAAATTATAGACCACCAGTTCAACACTCAGCTTTTCTTTTCTGAAGCAGAGCACTCAATTAGAGGGGAGTCAATGTTCAGTTCAGCAAGTTAATCGACACCCAGGTTCATAATGGGGAACTACTAAACATAAGCACATAAACACATCAAAATTTTCTTGGTCTAACTGTATCAAATGCAAAGTTTTGAATCTTTCCCTCGTCAAATTTCAGAACTTCTCACTTGCATCCGCTGCTCACTATCACAACTTCCCTAATTACAAAATACGCATCACAACTCACATGTCACAACCCACATACCTAGTTTTAAATCTTTTGTCATATTTCAAAATTCTCTACAACTATTAATCACTTGCATCCGCTGCTCACTATCACAACTTCCCCGACTAGAAAACAGGCTTCACAACTCACACTGATGAACATTCTCAACTATCCAATAACAGCATAAACACCCATCAAAACTTGGCAAAACACCAGCCAAACAAAACCCGACAAGGGTATTTCGACAAGCGTCCTTCGTCCTAAACAAAACACTCCACATAATCTCACTCCCGAGTCCCAAATAGCTCTCACCAACGAATACATCGGAACAAATCCAAATGGCTCAGTACACATTTCAAGTTTCGAGGTTATGATCATTTGAAAAACAATATCTATCACATTCCATCACAAGTCATAACAAGTGTAAAAGCTCCGTAAATAGGGACAAGCATAAAAGCAAACAAAAAACAACCCAGGAACAAAAAAAAAACAAAGAGACCGCACCTTAGACAAGCGAAAATTGGAAGTAAAACAGACCAAATTCTTGCCATTTGAAACCGACACCGAAGGTCTTAATACCAATTTATCAGGACTTGTCACACAGATTGACGACCGGAGTAGAGTTGCAGCCTCCATTCTTATCCACTGCCAGCCAAAATTAATTAAATTATTATAAGAAATATTTATGAGATAATAAAAATCCGTGTAATTATTGATCATCAACAAATTATAATCAATGTAAAAATAACAAAAGTTACCTGAAATGGAGAAGAAGCAGGGGATCAAACACTCCAATAATCAACAAAAAAATAACACACAAAATGAAAGGATTTTGGGGGAGGAGATGAAGGAAGAAAAGGATGGGGGAGATAAAAAAAATTAAAAAGTCTTGTGGTATCTGATAGTGGAAAGGTAGAATTACAGGAAGTGCCAAGGTTGTTAAAGGGGAAGTGGGCAACGTAGAGGGGCTTTTAAGTAATTTTAAAAGTAGGGAGTGGATGGCGTCTGAAGACTTGCTTTCCTTAATGGTGATTCTCGATGTTTCTGGGAAAATCTTGTTAGTGGTGGATGTTTATATACAACACGACTGTTTGGGAGGTGTGTGATGAGGAAATTTTGCACAAAGTTGTGGTGATTGGGACTTTGACGCGTCACTTCTTGACTTGGAAATTTTGTGGTTTGGGGCGTGTGTCCCATGTCCAGGATATATGACCTTGTGTCCGCTAAGAACCCACGATTGGAGATTTGTTCCCTCTTAATTTTGATGTTTAGTCCACAAAATATATTGTAAAATGTTTTTGGTTTTAATTAAGACTAGTATTTTAACCAGTGCAACGCGTAGGAATTTCAAATGCTTATTTAAAATAGAAGTATAGCATAGTACTTTAGAGATATCACAAAATTCAATTCAAATATTGTTTCCGTATGAAATAAATTGACCTTAATCACCATCAAGTATTCTACTTGAACCCCCTCTCCCTCTTAATCAAGGCGATATTCCCCACTATATGTAAGCTCCTCTACTGACTCAGCGACCCCCATACTCTAGGTTCTTGTAGTATGTAATACGGCCTTGTTAGAAGTTGAAAGGGTCGTGTGCAATGTTAACCTTTGTTTCTATCCTCGGTTAGTTACTAATAAAAACTCGTATTCGTAAGACATACTTACCCCTTGCATTGTTTTCCAAATTCGGGTCTAACCTGTGGTCAAAAGTTGTTAAGCACCGTACTTGATTTAGGTGCACATTACACCTTACCACCTCACCGACAATCAAGTTTAAATAACCTAGTCGTGACTAACCTTGTCATTTGTTCAAGGTAAGGGAAGAAAAAGCATTTTCAGGAGAAGGCTCACCTCCTAAGCGACCCACCTTGACCACCCTCAACTCTCGTGCTCAACATACCACACCTGCTCGTCAACGTTCTTAGCTAACATGTACTCCCTTCAACTCTTCTACTTGCCCCTACCCCTGCGGCCCGTCGACTCTCCTAGACAATGCTAACCAACTTGTCAACTTGCTAACTTGTCCTCTGACTGTCAACTCCCTTACTACCCCCACTCCTCAATTCAAACTATTGGTGGTCGTTGTAGAATTTCAAATCCGCACCAGATCCAGTTCAAGAGATTAAATCGTATTAACTATGGTTAAAATTATCTTTATACATTATGCTTTTAAGTTTTAGCCTATTTCATAACATAAATTCAAGACCAAGACGGTTTCTTCTATGTATATTTATCATTATCTTTTATATTCCAATGCACATTTTATTATTTTTATGGAATTAAATATGTGATTTATTGGTTTCTATTTACAACTACATGAGTCAAACTACTCATTTTCATTAATTTCGTTTTTATTTGAAGGTTAATGTAATTTGAGTATTTTATATCATCATTTGTATAGTATCCTTGTAGTAACTCTTATTTCCTTTTTTTATTTCCTTTCATACATATTTTTGTAAGGATTTCATCTAATTATTATTTCTTGCCTTTTTTCGTAAAGTATCATGTTACATTTTATCTGGAAAATATTTGTAGAATATTCAAAAGATCTTATATAATCTTTTCGTCCCATGATTTGATTCTTTTTTGCCACATCAGCTTAATGGCAAAGCTTTATTAAAAGATATAGATAGATAGACTACTTTACTGCCCGAGCTACGCCCGAGTTAACTTTTACCATATTAAGTTATAGCATTTATGGAAGATATATGTATATAAGAAAAATATCATTTGTTAATTTGTTGGGAAAAGAATACAAGAGTTGTGAGTGTTAAGGTAAATGCAAAATGGCAATAATTGAATTTGGAAATAATAAGGGGTCGTTTGGATACCCGCAAAATCCATAAGATTTTCATTTTCCTAGGAATTGGGTTTTTGTTGGGTTGTTTGGATAACCCATTTTTGTAGAAGTGGAGGAATTGGAAATTCCTTGGTAATTTCTAACTCCTATGAAGCATAGGAATTCAATTACCTAGCCCCCCATGGTCATTCACAATTCCTATGGTGTAAAATATATACAATTACTACTTTACCCTTTAATTACTTATTTTATGTTTATTTAGCTACATTAATAGAGAGTAAGTTAGCCATTTCAATATCTAAGCAAATGAATTGTTGTATGGTAACCAAACAAGACATGAGAAATTATTTCCAATGAATTCTAAGTTCCTAGATGGTATCCAAACGTTGTAAGGAGAATTCCCGGGAATTTACCATAGGAATTCATTTCCCGAGATAATTTATTTCCTATAGGAATTTAATTCCTATGTTATCCAAACGACCCCTAAGTTATTTTTTATTGTGCTTTTTAATTATGACGCCACGTGGCATGTGAAATGGCCTAACTGAAATCGGTGAACGTGGTCGTTAATTACCTCTAACACAACTATGAATATATAGTATAAGATTTTGGAGGAAGTACATTATATTAGTAGTGGCCATAGTTGGCCACGAGATGGGTTGGAGGGGCCAGACAGGTTGGTATTTTCCAACCGTGACCCTAACTCTACCCTAACAACTCAATGCTGGGTTTGGATTAGAGTTGGAAATTTTCAACACTAGCTCTAACCCATAGCGGGTTCGACCGGGTAAGGATCAGGGCGGGTAGAGGTAGGCTTGATCGAATTTCAAGTTTCTTTTAAAATTACTAAAAAAAAAAAAAAGGTTTTGCTCTTAATCATCATAATTTATAATCTATTTATAATATACCTTTAATTGTCTAACATTCACGCACATGTGTCAAATTCTGATAGTGTTTGCATAGGTGTGAGAAGAAGAAAAAAAGTCATGTCATAGATGAGGTGTCGTGTCCAAACTGAACCTGACTTTATTGTTATCCACGTCACTATTTAATATCGAGGCTAACCGTGTGATTGTTCAATCTTTCCCATATTTACCACCCCCATTAGGTAGCGTTTGGGAACTCGGAATTTATTTCATTTGCTGGAATTCAATTCCAATTACAATTCCAAGTTTTTGTTTGGGTAACTTTGGAATTGAATTCATATATACAACTCTTGCCCCTCTCCAAGCACCACCTGCCACTGCCCCCACCCTCGTCCCCGCCCAAGGCCCCCACCGGACCACCATCACCTCCAACGTTGGTCTGCCACCTCGCTTGCCCAATGCCCCCAACTCACTTAGAAGGATGTTCCGACCAAAATAATGAAGGTCGGGATAAAGAGAAAGAGTGAACATGATGACGGTGGTGGAAAGTTGAGGTTGCCGGCTGGGTAAGGCGGGAGTGGCCAAGATTTAAGCAGAGAGAAAGCTAAGGGTTAGGGAAAAGGATGAGAGAGAGATAAAAGAGGTAGATTGGTGTATTGGTTCGTGATTAGCAGTGGTTAGGGGCGGCTAACATCAGTGGCAGTGGCAGGGCGCTAATGGCCGGAGGTTGTGGAGACGGCGACTTGCGGTGCGGCACTTGACACATCGAGGTAGTGTGGAAGGAGGGAAAAAGAAGCAGACATGGGGATGTCGGGGAAGGGGCGGTGATCAGGGCATGCGGTGGCGGGACATGTGGCGTCGGTCGACGACTATCACTGTGGGATGAGGTGGGTGAAAGGAGGAGAGAGAAAATGTATTGGTGGGGTGAAGGATGAGAAAGAGGAGAGAGAGAAAGAGTGGGGTGGAACTAAAAATATCATCTATTTTGATGGCATTTGAAATTGTGTATTTTATTCATGCTTGGAATTTGGTGAGAATTGAAACAATTCCAATTCCAAATTCTACAAGTTTCCAAGTACTTTGAATCATTTCAATTATGGAATTCCATTGCAATTCCAGATACACAATTTTAAATTTAAATAATTAATGAAGATGAAAGGTCGCATGTTGTCAGTTTGATTCACTATTGGCGCCCTTTCGTCTGTCAGTTCCAAAACTCCCACGCTTCTATTCCGTGTCCCTTCCTTTGATCCTCATTGCGTCGTACACATTATGTCTTCTCTCTCCATCCGTCCAACTTCTTGTGACTGTCCGTATATATTGGATCTTAACACTTGGCCGTGTGTTTTTATTATTGATTTATTTTATTATATGTAGAAGTTCAATTAGCTAAATGAATTCTTAGCTCTCGGTCTATGTTTTTGGAAAGGAACTCGTGTAACTAAATTTTCACTCATGTATTTCTACTATTTGTATTTTCGATCTCAAGATGGCTTTTCATTTATTTTGTTTTGCATAAATGATTTTGATTTGATTGGTTGTTTTGGGCATTATAGACTTTGTGATAAATTTGCCCACATAAAGCATATGTCAACCCTTGATATTGAGAAAAACCCAAGGGAGTCGGTCGGTAATCGGAGACGGACACAGATATCCATCTATCTAACCGTAAATTGAGGTAGGGCATGGTTTGATCGGCATTGGGGGCTACAAATTTTCATCGACCTTAGGGAAATGAATGGCCACAATCTGTTGGGACTTCAGTCGAAGAAGAGAAGGGCGGCGGTGTCGCCCACATTTCTAAGGAAGAGAGGGCTACTACTGTTGCATTCGGAATTCATATAATGTTTGATAAGCAAGTTTTGTTATGAATCTGATTTCATCAACTGGAGGTATGTAATTCACATGTATGTCGTTGAAGACCTTCGCGTTGACATTTATCATCTATATTATATTCCACTTGGTACTTCACTACTAAAGATAGCAGAAATTTGGTCATTTCAAAACTTAACTCATCAATTTTGTCAACACAATAGATGCAGTTGTAGTAACCTTAAGGTATGAGAATTTGAAAGTATATGATCGGAAACACACATGTAGGTTGAGATATGACAATTCGAAAGTAGATGATCGCAAAACAACGGAAAACACAGAGACATGTCATGAAATTAGATGGTGTAACCGTGTAGGAGTGTGTAGGACACAAAGACATGTCAAGAAACCCTATTACAACTTTTTTAACTATAAATCCTGTTTTGTGTGAATGCAATAGGTACTAATGGTTTGCTTAAGTCCTCTGTACGTATATGCCGCAGACAACAGTTACGTAGAACATAATTCTTACACAACTGTCAGTTTGATGCATCTCATATTCCTTTCAATTTTAGGAATTGAGCTGCTCACACATTCTTATCAAAGAGGTATTGAACTTTTAGCATGTGTTTGTTATCCCGTTAATTATCTAGATAATTCACAGCTATTACTCATTATAAATTCTCTTTTTGAGGACATTAGAATGCCACTCTACATTATATAAAACGAGGAAGCATCTCGTGCTTGTATACAACATTACTTGTATTTCATAAACATTACTACAATTAAATTAACAAAGCTAATTTTTGGTTATTTGAGATTTTTTTTTCCTACATTGCACAATCAACAATAATCTAGAAAATTGTGTAAAATTTAACATAAAATTAAATCACACAATGTTTTTAGTAGAGTCTTTGATTTTAAAAGTGTGAACATTCTAATTTCCCCAACATAGACTCGACATTAAGTCTAAAACACAAATTTTCACATGTCATAAGATTTAGGTGACTTGAGTAGAGGATTACTTGATGTTTAAGTTATTTATCCACAATGATCCAACCCAATTTTATAAAGAGATATATATATAAAACTTGAAGTATAAAATGTCCCTACTGATTCATGCACAAACTAAATATACATGTGTGACCGTTTGCATAATGCAAGGTGAATGGTATAACCTAAAACTTGAGGTATATAATGTCCCTACTTTTAGCCAAATAAAAATTGGACAAATGTCTCTGACTACTCTCTGCCACACTTTTGTAACCGAAATTTATATAAAGATATAGGATTATCACCATGGATTTTCACCTTAGGAGTCTACATACGTCGAAAGATTTCTATAAGCATGCAACCAGTATCCGACTTTCTTAGTAACCGATCAGGCGATTTGAATAAAGTTTTTGGAAGCTAAAGTAGTTGCGCTGCTATGGACTTCAAATTCAAGAAGCTATGAACAACTTTATTTTGCATTTTATTTTTATTTGTGTGATCATAACTACGATTCGCTATGGTTGTGGTCTTCTTAGCACGCTCTCCAAAGTCTATCACAGTAGTTATGCTTAGGGTGAAAGGTGAAGCCCCCTAGATTGCTGGCTAATGATGGCGTTGATGGTGGAAGTATAAATGGAGAAAATGGAGCGGGTAACTCTGGTGGTGAAACTATGATGATCAAGGGTTGGTTGTTTGGGTTATCAGGTATACATACACGCAGAGGGGAAGCACAAGAAATATGATGAGCAAAATTGTACAATTTGATGAAACAGTGAAATTCAAGACAAATGTCTTCATCTCAACTAACGGAAGAATGTTGATCAGTATTACTTAATGTTTTAGTTCAAAAAGTAATAATATGTCTGCATTTCGATACATTACACCACGAGACGAAGTTACTAAACATAAGAAAATATGACTAACATGGGGCAATGACGAGTCTCGTGAGCATTCTCGTGAAAACACGGGAACAAAAACTAATTTTATCATATAATATCATTGAATAATACAATCTCTTGAAAATTTTATCAATTATCGCATCTACATACTATCGATTAATAACCTGGACACAATACCTAACATGTATAAACATACTATCTTATGGTGCTCTACAAAAAGATTTGGAACCAGGCTGCAAAAGCAGGTGACAAGAGCATTAATCTGTAATATGATCTACTACATATGGTTCATGCGGAACAAGTGTAGATTTGAACAGGTTATTTGGTTGCCTGATGTTGTGATCAAGAAGGTGAGTGATGAAGTTCGAACTAGACTAAGACGCATTTTGATGAACATAAAAAAGAAGGACAAGGTCTGGCTTGCAAAGAGAAATCTAATGTAGTGTCCAAAATTGTTGTAGCCTTGGTGGCTTAGGTAGTAAACTGTCATGTTGTTTTTTTTGTTGAAATCAGAGGTTTTTGTCTCTGATGGATACTTTCTGTGTAATGCTTCTTTTTCTTTAATAAAGCTTACTTTTTCAACCCAAAAAAAAAAAAAAAAAAAAAAAAAAAAAAACAATGTTAAATATAGTCTTACTTTTCATATGACCAATACGATTGGTATTGGGTCTAGCATTATCAAATGAAAGTGGAAAGAACTTTAAACCAAATTAAATTGCCAACAAGTACTATTAATGCATGCGAGTGAGTATGTTATACCACTAGGTTACTGTTCATAACCTCAAACAATAATACGTTTTTATAAAATAAAATCACTATCAATCCAATGAACGATAATGCATAAAATAGGTTCACCTTGATTTGCAAATCTATGTATCACTAGTTAAGCAAACATATCCAATAAATGTACGAAAACATTCGAAAACATTCAATTAACACAACTCTAGCTAGCCTAGTAATATTGACTCACTAGTTTGTTGGCCCGGGTCACGCCCGGGCTATCTATTTATAGCATTTATACTTGTTTCACAACAAATAAACTTTTCTTTTTGTTAGATTGTACTCATAAATGTCACGCATTAAACATTGTTTATCGTATGAAAAAAAATACACTTTCGATGTGTCGATATCTGAAGAGTCTAACATTGGTCATTTATAGAATATTATTTATTCTAATTGTTTGCGCCAAAGCTGATGTAAGTTTGACCCGTGAACCCGTGAACTCGACCTAGTATAACCTAACTCGACCCAGCCCTTTTCATGAACCAATACCAGATACAACTGAATTATGTCCCACGCAAACTTCACTTGACCCGTAGTTATCTGACAATGAACAAATATTGTATGGTCAAATACTTTATAGGATGGTTGTCTTCTACGTTTTATTATTTTATATAGTATTTCCATATCCTAATAACCAACAATATTTAATTATTTCATATATAGCGTGTTTTTTGTGCTATGAAATAGTTTGATGGTTTGGTCTACCTATTTATTTCATTCCTGCTCGTTTCACACAAAAAAAAAAAGGACGAGTGTTAGATAACTAACTAGACTCGAATTTACACGTAAATGTCAAATATTAAACCCTGACATGGAAAAAATACACTTTATTTGGACATTATAAATTAATATAAATATTTTTTGGAGCCTATTATATGGTCATTTCAAAGCGTTATTTAGTCTACTTGTTTGCATCAAAGGTGGCATGATCCGAGAAATCCAAAAACTCGACGTGGTAGAACTTGGCTCAATTCAACCCTATTCATGAACCAATGCAACATAACACAATAATTCCAACCCGAACTCGATTCCAATTCTTATAAGAGAATGAAACTTAAAAAATATAAATAGTATTGAAAAATTCCTTAATCAATGCTACATAACAAAATTATGTCCAACACTATTCATGAACCAATTACTAACTCTTTGTATAGACATTATTTTTTCACTACTGAATAGTATATCCTAAACACATTTATCCAATTCTCTATGTCCTTTATAGACCTCATTTTTCATGTAAGATATTGATATGTACTGGTTGCAAAATGAAAATGCCACAAATAATACGATAATGATTAACAAATTGGAGAGAATCATATACTTTGTATATAATGGAAATCATTTTTATTAGTTCAATCATTTCATATTTTCTACTTTTAATAGATTTTATAACTATTCTTTTTCTATTTAAGTTAAAAAAAAATTAAATTTTCTACGAATTATGATATTTATATAGTTAATTAATTTTCCTTATCACTGTTTTAATATTTTATATATATATGTGTTTCCATATCCTAATAATCAATAATATTTATTTAATTCAATCCAATAGGATTTTGCCAAGTGTGCATCAATGAAGGGTTGTACTCGGCTTTTATAACATATATAAGATAAGATAGTACAACCAACAATGAAAGGTGCTTCTAAGCAATTTTCAATAAACAGGTTGTAATGATAATCTATTAAATTCTTTACAAATAATACTTTCTCTATAAATCAAAGATAATTCATCAAGGGAGAGACATGAGTAGCCATATTAACAACGAGAATAGTTTAATTATCTTGGTGTGGTCCGTTCATAGAGATTACGTGAAATTGACATTGTTTTTAATGAGTTTAGATTAGTGTAAGTGGACATCGAGAGAAATAAACCTACTAAACCTTGATCGTGAGAAGTTAGTAAAGCATAGCGTAGTACCCTTGAAACATGATCTGAATTTAGTCATGTGAACATGTTCAATCGTTTCTCATAAATTTCATTTGAACATTTTGATTAAAGTTAGTTAATTAGTTAGATTTTGGCCTTTTTGTAACAACCCTAAATTCTCGCTTAATTAAACTAGGAAAAATATAGAATCGTTACGCTGTAATTGATTACCAAGTCAATTGTTAGGCTTTAAATTTGTTAACAAATATAAATATAAATCTAAGTAATTAAACAATAGTGGAAGAATTTCGAAGTCGAACTACAGTTTTCAATACCTAAATGCAAACTACAGTTTATTCAAACTGAAATCAAATAAATGTTTGCATAAGCTAAAAGTCCCCAACATGCGCGACATCCACTCAAGCAAGCATCCAACTTCAAAACCTGTCAACTATGCCATCAAAAAATGACATAGGCCTCAAAATTAAGGCCCCATAAACCAGAAGAGAGAACGGCAGCACAGGCTGAGTAAGAATTACAAATAAATAAAAGAACGGCAAATTCACTTGGTGCCCCCGAACTATGTCAAAATGCGCATGGTGGCCCTATGTTTGAGACTTGTACACTCTGGTGCCCTCGAACTTAGCACCTATAGGCACGTGGTGCCCCTATCCACTAACATCCACTAACGCCGTTAAGTTTTGGATTGAAATCGATGATGTGGCAAATGATTAATAATATTTAATCAATTTAATTTAATTAATAACTAATTAATTGCATGGATTGATGAATGATGAATGATAAGTTTATGATGATGGTGGCTGAGCATGAGTGAAGATGATGAAGACCGATGAAGATCATGAAGATGGATTTCACTATGTCAAATATGGGCTAAGAGAACGGGTCCTCTAAAGCTAAGTAGAACGGTTCCGGAACCGCGCTCTAGACGACGGTACTTAAGGGGTAAGAGAACAGTTGGAAGCGTGCTTAAAGGCTATAAGAACGATTCTGTACAAAACCGTTCTAATAGGCTAAGCGATCGGTTTTGTAAAAAACTGTTCGCACATGCTGTACACAAAAGTTTTTTTTGGTCAAAACCCTTCTCTTATCCGAAATCTAAAACAAAAATTTGAGATTTTTTTTTATATTATGCATATTCTTATGGTTGTTGAGAACGACAACATCAACGGAAGCAACAACAACTCATTCCAAAATTAAATCCCCTAGAAGTTTAGCAAAAACACTACTCCGTAGAACATAACACAATCAAGCAACACAAGTAAATCTGGGTAGAAAATCATTCATGGCCAATGTGTGACTAAAATAAAAATTCCACCATCACCAAAAGTAGCAAAATAAATTACCAGTAACTAAAAATCATGATCTGTACATTTCAAAATTTACAAATAATTAAATAAAAAGTAGACCTAAAACTAAAGTGAACCTTAATTTGTATTTCGTCGTTCAAGCATCGTACTCTGTGTTGCATGTCGGCCGTGCCATCATCTAGTCAATCGCCGCTTGTGCTGCCTGTCGTCGTGGTCACCGCGACCTTCTCCTCCGTCATGGTCTGTCGTCATCGCCTTTGTTTTCTCTATCTTTCAGCTAATCTAATTAAATAATTAAAAAATGAAATCAACAAAAAAATAGATTAAAATTCTTATGAAACCAACTTATAGTAATGTCAATTATTAAATTAAGAAAAAACCATTGAAAAAAGAAACAAACAAGAGGCGTGGTAGAAGGAGGAGTACATCAGTGGATGTAAGGTTGAACTAAAATGTAGGAAGAAAAAATAGGAAGAAAAAAGAACATTAAATATTATTTTGGGGGTAGAACTGGATAAAATGAACAAAAATCTATCATCATCTTCTCAAACGTTACACTGAGTAACGTTTCACAAAAGCTATCAAAATAGATGAAATCTAGTGCAAAAGCTACTACGCCGAACACGTTATATTTTTATAAAGTTGTTTTTTGACCAGTCAAACAGCTAAAAGTTCCCTAAAAAGTTGTTGCCGAACACGCCCTTAGATGACTTGTTTCTTATAAGAATATCATATCCAAGGTCTTGTGTTGTATGCATGTGTAAATATTTTGTCGATTATTTGGAGTGGAGTTTGCTACTATTCAGGCTTGAACACAGTTGATCACTTTACGTCTCATACACTATAATTTTTCCTGATTTGTGGTGGTCATTCAGAGAATTGCTATCATAATATAATCGAAATTTGAGAATTTAAGTGCAAAAGTGTTTACAATTACCATTGTCAGGGCGTCATCATATACCTTTGTATATTAATTTGCGATCAAGAACCAAACCTTGCAAGTTCACAATGCAGAAATATTATTGAAAGAAAATACAATTGTCGTTCAATCTCTCGAATATTTCTAAATCCGTTTTCAAATGTGTCTTACTTCCTCCGTCCCACACTCCCACCTCAAACGTTTCGTGGGCCATTTGTAATAGAATAATGAAAATTAGTAAAGAATGTAAAGTAGTGGAAGAAAATTAGGAGAAAATATGAGAGAAATGTGGGGATTAACAAAAAGTAGGAGAAAGAATGTGGGGATTCATTCGCGATCAAATCATTGCCATGATGAGTTTTCTCCTCTCGCCAAAGATTTTTTTGCTCTTTGATAGTCCAAAGGACTCGTCCTAGCTAATTTGCACCTATGAGACGAACCCTTTGTTGGAGTAGGTGTATTGTCCTCCGACAATAATGCGTTGACTAATTAAATGTAATTAGCAATAAACCTGGGATATATTGAATATATTAAGTCAGTTGATTAACGTATATCAATAACGATTGGTTGTTAGAGTTTGACGTTATTGTCATTTGACGGCGGTAATCAACTGATCCCTCTCAGTCACACCGATAAACATAATTTCTCCAAAGGATATGATATTTGTATTAATACAATATAATATAAAACCTAATGTTTTAGTTAAGGAGTTAACTGATTATATCGGATAATGTTTTACGAGTTTGAACTCAAGTCGAATAAATTATGGTATTTGTGTGAATTGTCAATATAGACAAGTAGCGAATTAAATTACAACTAGTCGTAATTTTACCTAAAATGATCTAATTAGTAATTATTATATAATGATATAATAATTAAACAAACACTTAAAGAAATAAGTGTACAAATTATACCCAAATTGTAACATAAGATGTTAAGGGGTATAATTAGTATGAGCAAAGTGGTAATTTGGATTACTACTTGTATATATACTAGAATTTGATGGTCAAACACAAAAAAAAAAAAAAAAAAAAAAAAAAAAAAAAAAAAAAAAACCCATCATTTTGCACTTATAATTCACCTAAGTTAGAGAGATTTGAGAGAAAAACCTCTATTTTCTCTAAAAATCAGCGAACTTCCAACACCTTTAATATCAAATTTTATTCATTACATGTCAATGAAAACTTGATCAAAACACTTATCTAAACCTAGAAAAACATTGGCTAGTGTTAGCTAATTTTATTTTGTTTTTAGGGTTTAATTTACCTAATAAACTATCTTGTTTTGGTCCAATTTTAGAAGTCTAATTGGTGCAACTTGGAGGAGATTTTCTATATCGAAGACTCAGTATTTAAGAAGGAGGATCCCCATTAATTAGCAGCTCAAAAACCTATTTTGAAAGTGTGGTCAAACCTTCCCTATGACCAATCAATCTTATCCATCTTGTTGATGCATACAAGTAGTTTAGTTATTCCCAGACTTTTGGCCAATTGAACAATCTTTTTTGTCTCATCAATCTTTTTTCTTGGCTTTATGTCTCCACCCTCTTGAGCTGAAATGAACCTATTATAACAATGGAAAGTTAAGAAAGAGAAAGGGAGAGGGGAAGAAAGGGGTAAATATTCATGCACTTATGACTTACCAATATACCGATTTGTGCCTTGCATGCGTTAGTCACAAGGAGGGGTACATATTCATGTTGAACCGGTATAAAAAATTGTTGTATACACTTTTTATTGTTTTAATCTTACATGCAACCAAGATCCTTACTAAACTTAATTAGGAGTAACTAAGGACGAATTATAGAATTCTAATTAGAGGCTATATAACTTTCACCTTCTCAACTATCATGTTGTCACTCATAAACACAAGAGAGACAAACCCGTATTAGTCCAAGACTTCATGGGTTGTAGTTTATGAGAGCGTAGACATGTAGATCAAGTAATGGTTCATGTACGTAGAGTATTGTTACGTAGCATAACACGACACATATATACGTAGCGTAGCGGTAAATGGTTTGTGCCCCTATATTTCGACAAATCCAGTTTGTATCATTTTTTTAGACTTTTGTCTAGTTTGTATCCAAGTATTACACCACTTAGATATATGTCATCGTTGATTTCAATCCTTCAGGTATGACCATTTTTCAAACTCTTTAGTTTAGTTCTGTTTCGCTAGCGTATATGAGTGACAATTTAGTGGTAGAGAGGATAAGGCTCGTAGGTGTTCACCGCCTAAGAGCAAAAACCATTTGGCAAGAGGCGTGGATCCATGTTGACGGTGAACTGATGGCTAAGAAGTCGCTTTGGTATCAAAGAAAAAACAACTGAAAATGCGATATGGAAGTGTTCGAGGAGTTGAATTTTCAACCGCATCTTTATTTTCAGGATATATCTACCTCAAGAACTTGCAAAGTATAGGGCATCTTCCAATATTTGAAGAATCGGGCTAAACATATACTATGTCATATACATTGGTAATTCCCCTTTTTTATTACCCATCTCTGTCTTTCTCACTTACCCCAACACAGCAATCCGCATTAAAAAAAAAACCAAATTTTAATTTAAGGAAAATTTGCGAAACCGCACCTTATAAAATCAGTTTTTTTGCGAGACCGCACCTTTTATGTTTAATTTTGCAAAACTGCACCTTTTAAGTCTATTTCTTTGCGAAGCTGCACCTTTTCTCATTTTCGTCCAATTTTGACTACTATCCGGCATTGACCCGACCTTACTCTTCTCCTTCAATTTCCCTCCAATTTTTCCCCTTCCCCCCTCCCCAAAAAACCCCTAAATTTTTAGGTCAAGTCAACGTCGGAGGGTGGTCAAAAGTGGTCGCAAATGAGGAAAGGTGCAGCTTCGCAAAGAAATAAACTTAAAATGTGCAGTTTCGCAAAATTAAACATAAAAAGTGCGGTCTCGCAAAAAATTGGTTTTATAAGGTGCGGTCTCGCAAAATTTCCTTTATTTAAAGACGCTTATTTTTTTTGGAATGGGATTCAATTTCAAAGACGCTTTTCAGTTTAGCTTATCTAATACTCCGTAACATCTGACCTAAGATTTGAGTAGAATAAAGTAAACATAAAAGGGTCCAACTTTAAGAAATCCGTTACATCCACCCACGAAAAATGATTAGGATTTTCCTGGAAGCAGCCCGTCAATCGTTGTCATCATTCATGCGCCTTCAGCTTTGGCTGCTACTTGCCAAGTGGATCCTCTGTCTATCACCATTTTTCTATTCCTAAAGTTTCCTCACATGTTCCTCCTAATTTTCCTCAATAATCAAACAAATACTATATCCTTATCAAGAAATCACTTTTTCAACCACAAGACCATTTTGATGCCAGGAATTCTTGGTCAATCACTGTGATTAGAATGGCTATTCTAATCACAGTTTTTGGCCAATCTGGACCGTCCATCTCCAACGTCCACGTGTTATATCACCTACCCAAAACCCCACCATTTCTTTCTCTCACTTCCCAGAAAAAATTCAACCACTTCTTCTCCTTCCTCCTGCGTGCCTCCTCTCCCACTCCCACTCCCCCTCCTCTTTCACACACCACTTTCCCAATCTAAGCCACCACCCAATAATTCCGGGCCACCACCAGTGTAGACATTACAACCGACAATGAACTTGCTCTCCCATCGTCGCCGCCATCGAGACCGCTACTAGACCCCTTTTCCGGGCACCTTAACTCCTTCTTGAGACATTTTTTTTTTTGGGGTTGACCACACCCAAACTAGGGTGTCTAGTGGTTCGCCGTCGAAGTTTGCCCCCATCGTCTTCTACTCGTTGGTGTATGTGTGTTTGTGATGTTAATTGAAAATGATAAACTAATTACATTAATGCTGAAATGGTATGGTACACTTTGAATAGTATATGGGTTTTTTTTTTTCCTTTTGAATTCTTTTGAATATTTGGTGATGTTGTCACCGAAGATGGGTGTCGCCGGAGCATCTGGCATGACACTTGGGTTTTGCATTTGGGTTGATTTAGTGAAAGAGGAGAGAGAGAGAGAGAGGGGGGCCAAGTGTTGTTGGTGTATGTGTGCTTGTGGTAGTGATTGAAAATGCAATGAACCGGAATGGTATATAGCAAGTATGAAATTGTATATAGTTGTTCTAAAATTGAATAGTTGGTGGTATGTGGTCATCGGCGATGGGTGTCGCCGGAGCTTGATGCTTTGGATTTTTTTAATTGGGTTTCATGAGTGAGGAGAGAGAGGGGGACAATTGAGGTTGTTCGGGGTTGATTTAGGAATATTGCTGGCGTTTTTCATGGTTGTTCCATCATCGCCGGCGTATTTGCATGTGCATGAGGATGGTCGCCGGTGATGTGTGTCGCCGTTGGCCACTGAGTCTGGCTGGGTTAGTGATTGGTTGTAGTGGTGGTGGTGGTGGTGGTGGTGATATGGGGAGAGAGGAGGGAGAGTGGAGTCAGACCGGAGGCAGGAGGAAAGAAAGAAGTTGGATGTGTGTTTTCTGGGAAGGGAAAGAAATGGTGGGGTTTTGGGTAGATTATGTAACACGTGGACCATGGAGATGAACGGCCAGGATTCACCAAAATCCGTGATTAGAATGCCCATTCTAATCACGGTGATTGGCCAAGAATTCCTGTTTTGATGCCAAGACTTGAATTGTAGTAGTAGTTCTGCCATGAGATTATGGCCATGTTCGGCAGTACAATAAGTAGTAAGTAGCATTAAAATGCCCTGTAACGGAGGCGGTATTGAATTTGAAACGTAAATGTATGTGTCAAACGATACATTATGTTAAGATCCATCAAAAGTACTAGATAACTTGCAAGTTACAACATCTAATAGCGTAATCCAATAGTTGAAATCAAAATAAACGTTTGATAAATTAATGGTATCCGTGATCATCTGGTTCTCTCTTAATAAAGCATGAATTATGATTATAATCATACAGTTTAAGCTGATGATTGAGACCGAACAAAACCGTCCTACCTCGATCTAAACAACAATGCTAATCATCGCCGAGATAATAAATTAATAATTTATAGCCTAATAGTATATACCTAATCATCAATATCAACCCACTTTAGAAGTCACTAACCGCCTTCCAACAGTCCAATCTTCATATCGTCGGACCAAATAATATATCATCATCATCATATAATCCTACCAATACAAATCCCATGGAAACCACCTTCTAAAAATGTCCCCTCATTTCTCTCTTCCCCTCCTCCTCCAAACCCTCACCTTTCTATTTTTAGCAACCTCCCCTCCCTCAAACGCCCGCCAAATATCCCATCCAATCCTCCACGCCCAAAACGCCGTCGTATCATCACCATCATCATGCCCACTAAATTTCACCACTCTGAAAACACTAATACGTCAGGCTGACGTCAAGCTGTCAAACGACGTGGCCACCAACTGCCAATACATCTCAGAAGGCCTCCGACTCGTTCTATCACAGTACCTCCGCTCAACCGGCTCGTTCTACCCGCCACTCGACTCGGCCGAGTCATGCTGGAACTCGTACGAGTCACTCGTCGACTCGTTCATCCCCAAGTTCAACATCCGCCAATCTTGCAACTTCAACACCTCATGGATCTCTCAAAGCTGCATGAACATCTCGACTCGGTCCGAGTTCCAGAAACTCGTTCCTCAACTCACTTTAAACGACGTCGTTTCGAACTGCAACCAATCTTTGGAAAACAGCTCACCATGTGCCTCTTGTCTGACAAGTCTCACCACCTTACAAGCTTCCTACCTCACGGGCCCCACCATCGGGTCAATATCCGATTGTACTAATCTACCGTTGATTTACGCCGGCGGTGTCGTCAATGAATTTGGACCGTCCGATCCTGGTACTGCTAAGTGTCTTTTCTCACTCGATTTTACCTCGGGTGAAAATAGTAACTCTGCTAGGAAAAAAGTGCTTATTTCTGTTTTTACCGTTGCGGGTTTTATTGGGTTGTGTTTACTTCTTTTTGGTGGGTGTGTTGTATTTACGCGGGTTAAAAAGAACAGGGAGGTTAAAAAGAGGAGGCTACGTCGGGTCGGATCCGGATCCGTGTCGAAGCTCCCGTCGTCGATAGGCGGGAGCACGACTTTGATTAAATTTACTATGGAGGAGTTAAAATTATCTACCAAGAATTTTCACCGCGATAATTTAATTGGGAGGGGAGGGTATGGTAATGTGTACAAGGGTGTTTTACCTGATGGTAGTGATATTGCTATAAAAAGGTTTAAAAATTGTTCTGCAGCTGGTGATGCAAGTTTTACCCATGAAGTTGAGGTAATTGCGAGTATTAGGCATGTTAATCTTGTGGAATTGAGAGGGTATTGTGTGGCGACGACGAAATTAGAGGGGCATCAGAGGATTATAGTGTGTGATTTGATGAAGAATGGTAGTTTACATGATCATTTGTATGTGGATGAGTCTGAGAAGAAGTTGAGTTGGCCAATGAGGCAAAAAATCGCGCTAGGGATGGCTCGAGGGTTGGCTTACTTGCATTATGGTGCACAGCCTGCTGTGATTCACCGCGATATTAAGGCTAGTAATATTTTGTTGGATGATGATTTTGAGGCTAAGGTTTGTGATTTCGGACTGGCTAAGTTTAATCCTGAAGGGTTCTCGCATTTGAGTACTAGGGTGGCCGGGACAATGGGGTATGTTGCACCTGAGTATGCTTTGTATGGGCAATTGACTGAGAGGAGTGATGTTTACAGTTTCGGGGTTGTGTTGTTAGAGTTGTTGAGTGGGAAGAAGGCCATTTTGTC
>JBBYHQ010000014.1:2780986-2801550 GCA_038382645.1 Spergularia azorica
GTTTGTAGACTTGCTAAGCAAAATGCAATAAACCCAAGTTTCCTATGTAGCCCATAAACTTTCCCGGGTGAAAGCTCTCCGAGCCTAATCCCAATCGCGAAGCCAATGGTTCCAACAAAAAATCCGGTGAGTTGCATGCACGCATGCAGATAGAACCACGTAGGGCCTAATGCTTGTATGTGTCTTAGGTAACGCGATGTCACAATGCCAATTGGAAGCATGATGCCCCATGAAATTGCGTTCATGACACCGTGGACGACCTTTAAAGTCTTTATATTGTTGTTTCCATGTCTTCCCACGCCGGAAAGGAGGTCTATAGTTGTGGAGGATGATAGGTCGTTTATTGTAGTCGGATGAATTGTAGGCGAATATCCTTGGACGTATACACCACGATTCCATACACAATGGATCTTTGTTTTGTTTGGGGAGAGCTTAATTTTCGCGTAAATTTGGACTTGTGCACCATTGTGAATTGTAGCTAAGTGTCCACCGTACATTGTTACCGAAGAAGTTAGCAAGTGAATGTCTAAAGGGCGTGACAATAAGGGCGATTTTTGGAGTTTTACTGCTGGGTCTAGCACGTAGGGGAGGAGTACTAATTGGCCGGTGTTTGGGTCCGGAAATGCGACCAAAACCCGAGCCCCTGTCATCTCCGGAGAGTTGGGATTGATACCCCAACCCACCCATCCAGAGGGAGATATGAACGTACCAAAGAAGACTACGTCAAGGGTCGCATTATGAGCATGGTATGTCCATGCAATTGATGCTTGTTGTGTAGGAAGTGACATGCATTTTTCGAATGTTTTCGTGCTTGTACTTGTGCTACAATGGGAAGAGATTACTGGTGTAATGAGTTTAGAGGAGAACAAAAGGATGAAGAAAATGAGAAGATAGTAAGGCATCATGTTTAATTTTGTGTGACAGAATAAAGAGCTGAGGAGTTTGTTACCAGATATTTGAACTCATTTTAACAAGTGATGCATTTAAGGCTTTAACCCTAAAAAGAAAAGATGGGAATGATGCATAATGAGGAAAATATGTATGCGTAAGACTTAATTTAATTTGGGAGCTTAACTTTGAAGCCAAGCTAAGACACTCATATACAGTGTACAGTATATGTTTTGACATTATAGAGTATGATCTTTGGTGGGCTGCAATCATGAAGTTGTGTTCATCATGAACTTTTTTTTTTTTTTTTTGTGGGTTAAAACAAGATAAATAAAAGTAATTGGTGATTCATTCTTAGCTTGTAATACATTTGTGCGTGCAGAGATCAGAGATAAGATAAAACAATCTGTTTAATATAATGTGCTTAGCTTTGAAGCAAAGTTGAACCAAAGTATGCGATTGCTTCAAACTAGCATATGAGCATCGGATATGATGAAAGTTGCATAATGCCTTTTTAGTGAAATTAGCCAAGTGATAAAGACCTGCTAGCTAGTTATTACAAGCTGTTAGTCAAAATCTAATATGATTACTATGTGATGATCAAGGCTGGCCAGGGCTTAGTGGTTAGTACATCAACTTGCATGTGATGTTTCATATTCAAATTTTCATATATATCCCCGCCTATGAGTATTTACTGCTCCTATGCAACAAATCCATGTGATTACTATGTACTTGACTAGCACTACGCCAGAATTGTCATTTAACACCACGTCAAAAATTAAGGAGACACTGGGTATCTGGACTGCCGGTGTAGTATGTAGACATGTAGTTAATTATATTACTCTCGCTAGGGTTTTTTTTCATGTATTTATGTTGGATATAAAAATATGTCACACATTCAAATTAACTTTCACACAAATGTTAATAACTGAAAACATGCAACAAGGTGAATGTATACAAATGAATCGACAACGGTGTATATTTAACTTTTAACACCATTAACCATATATTCAACACATTATAATGTTTTAATGCGCACTACATATACCATATAAACATTCTGCACACTCATCTTTCACATGGTTATTACTACTCGCATAGTCGAATGTGAGAGGTACCGAGTATGACCGCGAAATGTGACACTACATCACAATTCACAACCACATTAGTCATTAGATGTAACCCGACACATTTTGGACTAAGACTGACCATGACCTACATTTACTGATTACAGAAGAGTAAGACTAATTGTATATGACATACACCGTATACAACACTAAACATATATGTGGGGTAGTTTGAGTATTTTTCCTATAATTATGTGGTGAGATTGAGGAGAGAGAAATAGGATGTGGTGGGACATGTGAATAAAAATCATGTATATGAATATACAAATAGACTTTCTCATTAGCAATTTAGCACGGAGGAATTTGAACTTGGGACCTAACGAACAAATTAAAGTTGCAATTGCAACTCTTGGAAGTTCCAACGAAACAAAAATTCTCAACTCAGGCAATCCAAAAGACCCAAAAGTACAGAACCCCAGAAAAGAGCGAGAATGGAAGTAAGTGTAGAAGGAGAAAAAGTGATGCTGGTGCCGTACATGAAGGAGCATGTACCCAAATACCATGAATGGATGAAGGATCCTGCCCTTTTGTTTGCAACCGGGTCGGAGCCTCTTACTCTTGATCAAGAATATGATATGCACCTCTCTTGGTCCCAAGACCCCCTCAGTACTCTCTCTCTCCCCCCCTTTTTATCTTGTCTTTCAATTTTTGTGATGATGTCTTGTACTTTTGTTGCATAATAATATTTGATGGGTTCGTTTACTTTTTGTGTAATTCGTTTTGTAATTGATTCTTATCCTGGTGGTGCTCTTTTGGTCGCGATGTTTCTTTAGGTTGTTTACGTTTCGTTTGAATTTCTAGCAAATTAAAATTTGATTTTAAACCAAACATAAAGAATCCGAAGAAATGGAGGGAGCAGTATGGTCTGGTCTTGTCACTTATATGAGGGTTTATGCTGAAAATTGATTTGTTTGTGAATAATTGTAGCTGATTGTTGCATATTTGGTATGATGTAGTTGTATTTGGTCTTTGATGATTCTGTAATTGTATGCTTTGGTCCTTAACTAGTTCATAATTTGTTGGTTTATGTTTTGGGTGCTGAATTGTACTTGGTTTGTGATTTTTCAGAACGCACTTTTATCGTTTTGGACAAAGAGATGATTGTTGGGGATTTTCGACATGGTCAGCCACATACCGAAGGTAGAAATAGCAGTATTAGTTACTTGTGTTTTTTAGCGCATTTTATATCGAAATATGATTTCCCATGTGTGTGCAATCCCTTCTTTCAGCAATGGTAGGTGATGTTAACATATATATGAATGATCCTGAGGACCCTCGATTGGGTGAGATTGAGATTATGATTGCTGAGCCTAAAAGGTAATCTTATTATTAATTTTTTTTTCATCAGATATAATTTTGCAGTCAAGTAGGATACCGACGTGTCTTAAATCGTGGTATATTTTTGTGGAATAGTGATTGCTGTACCCCCTCCCCCCGAATGGAGGGTCTATCTACCATAGCAGTTTATATTCAAATCCCCCAAGCTTCCAGTTATCTTCTTGACCAAAATGATTGTTCCGGTAGATTTTAAGACCAGCGGAGGTACTTTGTAAAGTGTCACATGAGAGACAACTCAATTGTTGCTATTTTCTTGTGAAAAGATAACTCAAATTAATTCTAGCATTTCAAAGATTCGATTTGTGAAATGTTAGGTTACAAATAAGCACAATACTTTTTTTGGTGGGGTGGGGGGATTGCAATTATTTGTAAATAAGGGAACAAGGGTGTAAAGCACCACCTAGAATGAAGGGAACTCGCAATTACAACCTGATTTGGAACTAGAAGTTACAGCCTGATCCAAAAGATCAGGAAAAGACCTGTTCAACCCACATCCTATCCCTGCTCCTTAGATTCTTACTCTTAGCTCTCACTCAACTAGTCACATCATTCCATAAGATTTTAGGCTTAGGCATTACATTATCCCTCCAACATCTATTTCTAGCTATCCAAAGATGATACATGAGAGCAAAATATTTGTCTTTCAGCTTTGACCCATATCTACTTTGCTGCACCACCGAAGACTCCCTTGACTTGTAAGCAATCTGAATTCTTTCACTTAAATGCTTCAGACATTTCCTACTGTAATGACAATAGAAGTAGAGGTGTTGGTGCATCTCAAGCTGACCCCACCAGAAATAGCAGGTTAGGTCAGAGCAGATTCGTATTTTGAATACCTTTGTTTTTTACCTTTGCAAACTAACTAGCCAAGCAATATAGCTATGTTTGGGATAACGTATCTATTCCAGATCATTTTGTCATGTTTAGAATTTTCAAAATTATATAAAATATACTGGTTCGTGTGGTACCTCTTCTTGGCTTAAACATTGAGGTTTAAGCTTTTGCCACTAGGAGGGCATATCTGCTGTTGGAAGCATAACCTGAGCATAATTATGCCCGTAATGAACTAAGATAGCTGCAGACTATGCTAATTGCTGCTATAGTGAAAGAGGGACAAGGGACAATCGTGGTGGGAGGAATATTGGTGATGCTGACAATCCTTGGTAATTGTTTTATGTTGAGAACAGGGTCTTCCTGTATGATATCGTCTTTCTTACAGTTTTTAGACAAGATAATTGGGAGGGGCCATTGGAATTTGATGTTACATTGTTCCCTCGTTTGGTAGACACCAAGTTACCAACCAGTGACCAACTAGGTTTGTGTTTTAAGCTTGAAAGGCTAGGGATGAAGTATAAAGTTAATACCTAGTCTCTAATTGGTCATCTTCATCTACTCGTGGAGTTTCTGTCCTTCCTTATAGCTAGGCATGCAAGTTACCAATCAGTGAACAACTAGCTTGAAAGGCTAGGGATGAACTATAAATTTAAGGCCGAGTCTCTAATTGGTCATCTTCATCTACTTGTGGATTTTCTGTCCTTCCTCGTAGCTAGGCGTGTCTTTTAGAGTCCTGATTTATAATATCTGCCAGAACTTGGTATCTCGCTAGTTACCAGTCACTACACATATGAGAATAAATCAAAGTGGAGGGATATCTATGCGGAGATAAATTGAAGTAGCCAAATACACTCTGGCTCTGATCTATGGAAACAGTCTGAATAAATCCTTCTTAAAGGTATCCTCTGTTGTCTGTCGTCTATGGGAATTCTCCTTTCGAAAACCCTTCTGTTGTAGAAGTGTATCATAGAGACCAGTTTGGGAAGTACCCTTGTGCTTTCAAGAATTCCAGGAAATGCCCAAACTTAAATTCTAGTTCTAGTCTATACCCATGTATTATCTTAACTGCTAACAAGGTGACCTAATTAAGAAATCTTAGTTAACTACCACGTCAAGTACATTTTGGCTTTCTTTCCCTCTTTGATTTTTTGAATACTTATCCTCCATTCTATGTTCTCAATTCCTCTCCAATACTCCCTCTAAGAACCAACAACCACCCACATATAATTGAGGTTATTTACAAGTTATAAGTAATTGGAATGGGATGCATAAATTATAATGAAGCATATATAAATTCAGTTCAGGCACTACAACAGCGGAAGGACCCGAACATCTTCTCCTTCCATCTCTCATTCTGCCTTGACTATAATAAAAGTGCTTGCCAGTTGCGACATTAACCGGTGGATGAGCTTTGCTGCCGTTAATAAAGGTGTGGAAAGTCGTCGACTCGATTTTATCTGTAAGGGCGATATTGACACAGTTAGGGAATTTTGATCCTGGTGATCTATATATATATATATATATATATATGTTGTTGGTGATCATTGGCTTCGCCAATTTCCTTGTCTCAGGGCACCTGCATCTTAGAACTTCAGAGTGAATTTAGATTAAGATCATTTTCACCGTTCATCTATGACATTTGTACTCTTAAAGGGGTTGAATGTCAGAGCATTGTTTCTAATTCAATATCCATGATACTTACGACCAACCTTCTGGCGAAATTATGGATCAGTGAGGAACTTGAGATGTTTGAACTTCTCCATGATTAAGAATTGTTTTGAGGAGAATTGTTGGTCTTAAGGAGAGTAAAAAAAAAAAAGGGCAGCCCGGTGCACATTGGCGTCTCCACAAGGCGAGGGTCTGGGGAAGGGTCCCACCACAAGGGTGTATAGAGGGCAAGGCTCCTTCCCTTGCCACTTTTTGGATAAGAAACTGCTCCTAGAGATTTGTGATGGAAACAAAGCCAAAACGTACTTAATGTGGTGATTAACAAAGATTGCTTAAGTAGGTCACATTGTTTGCAGTCAAGACTATACAAGGGTGCACACTGGAACAACAATTAAAGTTTAGGCATTTCCTGGAATTCTTGAAAACATAGGGGTGCAGGCTGGAATAAATTCCCGACCAGTTTAGGGCCAAAGTTTACCTGTATTGTTGTTCACCAGCTGATACATATTATTGTTGCAAAGGGGCATTTCACATTAAGAGTTCTGGGGAGAGCCAAAACTCCTGAGGGCTGGCAAGGATGTCCTTTATTTAAGTTCAAGACGGGTGGTTATTTTCCCATATGACGCATAATGTTTTAGAATTTTGGACAGGGTAGAGAATGTTGCAAACAAGACTAGACTGCGCAAACAATTTTCTAATTTCATAGGACCATTTGTGCACCCATTTGATGGACTTTATTGACTTCAATACTAGAAGATTATGCCAGAGGTCATAGGTGATTTTGTTTTGGGATCTTGAGCAATTTTTTCCGTTTCCGTGAGGTGCCTTGTGGTGGATTGTGATTCTACACGGATTAAAGAATCACTAGGCAGAGAAAAAATTTTGGTCGAGAGTGCTGATTTTCTAAATGTTGGAAAGTTTTATGTTAGGCATGTGCTTCTAGAAGATGCTGTTGAGGCTAATAGCTGCGATAACCATGAATCTTATCTGATAGGTTCTATGGTCCTGAATTTCCAAAAATATTTGTAGGACTTTGGAGATTTCAGGTTTGATCAAATCCAGTAGTATAGATGTGGTGGAATGTTGTGCGCGTCTAAGTTGTTTTGAGCTTTTTAAAAGCCAAATCATTCAGCAAAGTGAGAGGATTTTTAAAAAGTTTTGGAACAAGTAACTCATTGCAATTGAGACATTTGCACAGCTAATATTGCACTGTCTGATCAAGCCTAAGGTGAGAAAGCAGAAGTTTAATCTTTAGGGCATCTGCCTCCCTGCAGAGGCAGCTTTGGTTAAATGATATCCGATTCAAGTGGAACTTGTTTTACTGTTTGTTATCATGTCTAATTCCAGTATATACTGTAATGAATCATTGCTTGCAAAAGTATATTACACCGGTTATCATCACATCCTCTTTATTCTTTTCTTTTTTTGAAATATATTTTGCCATACCCCTTTTAGGCCTTAATACCAGGGAAAATCAGTGTTTTTAGTAGTTGTAAATTGTAATACTTTATCACCACTTCCTAAACGATAAGGGTAAAAGCAATACTCTCTCCATTCATGTCCAAATGACCCACATGATACTCATATGAGTCTAGGACTTTAATCAATTGAGTCATTTGGAAATGAATGGAGAGAGTACAACATTCAGTCCGGTTCAAAGGCTCAAAGAGTCCCTCCTATGGCAAGGTAATGGGGGGTTGCATGTACGCAAGCCTTATACAACATAGGGAGGCTGCTTAGTGCTTATAGATGGGCCTTAATGAAAATTGCTTCGAATATTTCACAGGATGACTGCTACTTCACAATACTAGAATCCATAAACAGTTTGACCGTTTTGCTTTATTCCATTATATTCCATAACCAAATTATAGTTAGTCTTTTTTTTGACGTAAAATTATAGTTATTCTTTGGTATCTTTGGAAATGGAAATTGATAGGGAGTAACTAAGTGATCAATTAATTCTGCAGCCTTGTCAAAAGAGCTCTCTTTGCAAAAGTTTGAAGGGCTCTACATGGTCATTGCCTGCATTTTTTACAAAGATGGATATTTCTCTAAGATCCTTTTTTTATGCTTGAAAAAAGAAAAGAATATAAAAAAAACCTCTAAGCACTTCTTTGACTTTCTTCATTGATATCATGTATTCATATCCTTGGTAGCATAGTCGCGGCAAAGGTCTTGGAAAGGAAGCTGTTTTGATGATGATGGCTTTTGCTATTGACAACCTTGCCATCCATACGTTCCGAGCTAAGATTGGAGAATCAAATCAATCATCACTTCACATGTTTCGCAAATTGGTACTTCCTTCTGTTTTTATGCTCATGGGTTTCTTTTTCTTCCCTTTTCCCTTCTAGCTATTTTCGGGTAAAAATTTATTCTGGGTTCCACATTACATTGTTTCACTTGGCTACTTTTTTTCCTTGTGGCACCAGGGTTTTGAGGATGCCTCATTCAGTGAAGTTTTCAAGGAGGTGAGCTTGTTGACATTCTTTATCTTGATTAATGTGAAAAATGCTAACTTTTTATTCCGATTGTTTTTTGTCGGAGCGTATGGAAGGGTTTCAAGGTTGCGGAATGGCGTCAGTTTATGATATCTTAAATTAAAACTAAACACAAGGCTCTGATATACAACGTCCTCAACTATGCACCTGTCCCTTGATACTAAGACTCTGATGCTTAGTCCCTGAAACCCTATCATGTCACATTGCCATTCCATGCGCAGCCTATCAATAAGGGTAAGGCTTGCGTGCATCCGACTCCTCCTTATGGCGGGAGCCTTTAAGGCACTGGGGTAAAGATGTTGTTGTGAGGACCAGAGTGCTCAATTTCAATTCCTTTTCAGTTCATTCTCTTCCGTGGCTTCTATTTACTCTGTTGTCGCGTTTATGATCCTGCAGTGGACATTGGAATTGCCAGTAACAAAGGTCAAGAGGGATTAATTGCAGCTTTGCATGGGAAAAATGGTTATTCATTCCTAATCATCTGTAGCTCTTGGTAGCGTCATTGTTCTGTAAGGGAAGGAGCAAGCATGTCTGACTACTAATGACTATTGTTTATGGTTAAGAAGCATCGTCACCTAATGTCTCAGCTAGGAACCTTTAGAAATCACTTGATCAACCATCTGTCATATTTCGAAGGTCTTATCCTTCAGTAACACTATTGGGTCAACGAGGCCATAACATTATATAGCTGCATTTGGCCTAGCCAGCGCTGTGTAGCAATAGATTTACTAGTGTCAAGTGAAGATCATATCTCAGGTTTTCAGTTCTTAAACTTGCACTCGAAGACATATGAGATTTCTCATATTTAATTATTAATGAAAGGAATGGTTATACTTAATTTCGGTGAAGTTGCAAGTCTGTAGGACAGTCATTAATTTGTTCATAGCCAGGAATATGGACGGCGTACATAGGACCCTTGCAAAAGTTCAAGCTGGAAGAGATGCAGGTTTGTACCATTTTTCTTTTTACTGGTATAAATTCTTGGTTGCCGTAAGCCTGTAACTAGGCTAGCTACGGTTTTGCCTAGATACATACTCCATATGGTTAGTATTTGGATGAGAAACACCAATTTCTTACTGTGAATTAAATTTCAGCCAAGGAGAAGAAAAAAAGGTTTGACAAGCAAGTTCATAAAACATTGCAATATATGTGTGGGTACATGGTGTGAAAGTAGTTTGCATGCAGCAGCTTTGATTTAGATAACAAACATAAACGAATGATATAGATCTTTGGGATGCAAGAACACACACACAAGGTGCCTACTTGCATCAGGGTTTTTGCATCAAGTTGATGCTATCATGTTGACCGGAAGTCCAATGCTGTGTATGATTTAATGTTCTGTCCATCAAGTGAGTGCATCTGAGGAATGTTATTCTGCACCGAATTTCCTGCCTGCCAGACTATATTGAGAGTTGTTCCATTGCTCAGTGGTCCAAGTACAGCAAAAATGATCATCTCATTGTTCAGATACTCCGCAGAAAGCTTTGAAACCGGAAAGCTGAGAGATTCGGGTTTCATAGCAGGACTGTAGCTGTCAACTTTAGTTGTATACACTTTCATCGCGCCTTTAGCATCCTGGAAGGCAACAAATGCTTGTGTTCCGACCATACCACTTCCATTTGGGTTGATTCCCCATGCAATCCACCCTTTAGGTGTCTGGTCCGCTCTATATGCAATCTGAAGTGTGTTTCCAGAGGGATCGTGATTCCAATACAGATGAGCTCCTAACGTTGGAAGGTCAGAGCAGGACTTGTAGACCGTCTTTGTAGAAAATTGGTGGTTCTTGCAGTTTTGGGCACAGGAAATAGACAAGAGCAATGAAGCAACTGTGCAGATGATCAATGTTCTTAGTGTAATCGCCATGAGTCTCCAAACTTACCCGTTCGCTTTGAATTTATTATTTGATTGCCGGTAAATTGGATAAAATTATGATTCTATAGTCCTATCACTATCTGGATCAAGGATTTGAGATGGGGGTTTAAGGTTATCAACTATGTTTAAGTTAATGCTGAGATATGGAGTGAGAATTGAAAAAGTATATAAAGGTGGGATAAGAGCCTAACAATGAAGCTTCAGTTGGAGTAGTTGACTGCTTCAATTTGAATGTTTCAATTGTTATAATTCTTGGTTAACTCATAGTTTAAAGAAAACATGCAGTGAAACTTTCTCTGGACTAACTGCTGCTTTTCTTGCTTTCTCACCTACACATGACTCATTCTGTCATGCACAAAGGCCTTTTGCCAAACTAGGTTTGATAAATTCCTCAGAGACTCAGACCACACCATTCTTCAAACATGGACGGGTTCAAATCTATAGGGCCTAGCTCCTTAAACCCCATTGTTAGATATTGGGGCGTTTCAGGACGCTAACGCGTGGTACTGACTGTGGATGGTTCATATATGACATGTTGGGTGCATTGGTCGTGACTCGAAGGTGGTATGCATGCACTAAGAAATCCTGAAACCTAGTTGGAAGAGTGGTGTGCGAGGAGCCAGCCCTGTTGGACGGGTACAAAGTGGAAGATTTTGTGGATGCAGTGTAATAGTAAGAACATATGGTGTAGACATAACTTAGGGGTGCACCGTGCATGGGTTCATAACTGAGTATTATGTGGTGCAGACGCGAGCTTGCATAGTGCATCGGCTAAGAGGAGGTTACAAGACTTGAGAATGATATGGAGAGCCTATTTAGGGCCGGTGTGTCTTGGTTTATGGGGGACAATGTGTGATGTGGGTGTATCGAGCAAGGATATATATGAGTCCTCACGAGAGCTGTACTCTAGCAGATTATCGCTTGAGGGGAGATTATCGAATCAAGTTCAAACTTCAAAATTGAGTCTTGGTATGAAGGGAGGATTATCTTTGTACGTGGTGCAAACCCAAGTCCCATATCGAATTATTGTGGCACAAATTCATCGTCTATTCTATTTATTGATTATAGGTAGTTGAAATTCCCCTTCACGGATTTTTATAGCAAATGGGGAAAAAATCATTTTTAAAACTTGTGATTCGAGAACACAAAATAACGGATCAAGTACTTGTGAGTTGTGATTAATTAAAACCACTTAACATTAGAACCGATGAGAGACTAACGAAAATGATCTCGGAGATGAACTGATATCCACTTGTTTGGTGAAACGACACTTCAACTATCCCGTGCCTCACGCCAAGGCTTATAGGGCGATGTAATTGTTGTTAACCATATAGTCCATATTGTGTGATGTTTTTACAATCCTCGCTCGTTTACACATCGACCTGGTCATGAGAGATCACAAACTTGGGAGTTGGGGGGTAGGTTTATCTTTACTACGGAGTATTCGTCATTTGCCAACACACAATTGCTATTTATTTTGTGTGGCTTAATATTCAAAATTCTAGCTGTCTAAAATTCTATTGAACTTAATTCTAATACTTAATACATCATTGTTTGTCGCGTGTCTCATTGTGGTGAGCATGAAAAAGATTATTTGAGGGGGGGGGCACCATGGATTTGTTTCATTTGTATGAATTGGCTTAGATTGGACTGCTGTTAGACCAAAAAGCCATGTGGACGCGGGAGTTGTTACACAATGAGCATACCAAGCAAAGGATATGAATCGAGGGAGATAAGAGAAACATTCTTCGAGATTTATATATGATGAACTCGTCATCATACGCACAGTAGGTTAACTTAGAGACGGGCTAATTCAAAAATGTGCGAAAATCACTAGTTTATGATATTTTTTTTTTTTTGAAAATATGTAAATAATGCTTACGAGATTTCATAATGCCATTGAAAACATGGTGGTCAATGGCCCAACTAATTAACAATATTGTCAATATCATGTGCTGAAATCTCAAACGAATAACTTCGCGTGGAGTACGTACTAATTAACGTGTAGCATATGTTAATACTAACCTTGTTTGTATATTGCCAATTCCCCTTGACTTAGCTAATATCCCCACTAATTTTGCTGAAAATGTTGCTTACTTTACAATTTACATGAGTAAGATGACAGAAAGTTTATGAGCTCTCTGATCTATTTGCTGAAAATGCTTTCGATCCTTTTCTTGTTGGAGATAGTTCATACATAATTTTCGCTATTAATCATCAGCACGGTATTTCTACCGTGTCAGA
Organism: Spergularia azorica; assembly: GCA_038382645.1. Classification (NCBI taxonomy): domain Eukaryota; kingdom Viridiplantae; phylum Streptophyta; class Magnoliopsida; order Caryophyllales; family Caryophyllaceae; genus Spergularia; species Spergularia azorica. Next base: position 2,793,456 of record JBBYHQ010000014.1, read on the forward strand.
GTGTCTTACGGAGACAAAGGACGTTTATTATGTCTCGAAATTATTAAACCTAAGCATTTAATTGAGCACTGCAATCATTCATGAACCACATAATATTTATTATAACGGAGGTTGAACAGATTTGCACGTAATTCTATTATAACTCAAGTTGAAGAGGTTTGTAGTTTTTTTTCTCCTCTCGAATTCGAACAAACCCGATGACACAACCATAAGAAAAATGAATAAAACTGAAAGACAATAATTCGCAAGTCAATTGTAATGATATTTGAGTCTTCCTTAGAATGGACACACACACCTACAAAGTTGTATGATCACACCATCTCCCACCAAAGAGACCAATATTTTCTTTCCAACTTAGCCATGAACTAGTCAACCACCCCAATTCTTTCTGCCTACTTTTTTCCACAAGTCCCACAAACTCACCAAATCACACACCCTTTTAGAACCTTCCTTTAACAACAAGCCAAAGCTCTCTTCCTTCGAACCTCTTTCTTTTTCTATATATTCCCTTCTTTTCCCAACCTTCCTTTGATCACAACCTCCTCATTTCTCTACCCCTCAAAAGCTCACATAACATCAAATATCAAATTTAATCATACCCAAAAAAAAAAAGGAACACATACAAAATGGGAAGAATTGTCACAAAAACACTTGTATTATTATTACCATTATTACTATCTTTATGTTTCACCACCACAAGTGCACAATCATGCAAAGGTTTCTCCTTCCCAAACAACAAAAAGTTCACCTCTTGCAATGACCTCCCGGTGTTGAATTCTTTCCTGTACTGGACCTACAACTCCGCGGCCGGAACCGCGGATATCGCGTTCCGGGCCAGCGGTGTCCAGCCGTCGTCGAACTGGGTTGCGTGGGCACTTAACCCAACTGGCCAGGGCATGGTTGGGGCCCAGTCCATAGTGGCCTTACAGAATTCTTCTGGTGTTATGCATGCTTACACTTCTAATGTACAGGGCTACCGCATAACGACTCTTACGCCAGGCAGCTTGAGCTTCGAGGTATGTGTCATTTTTACGATGAAAATTTTAGTACGGAGTACTAAAAACATAAATAAGCTATCAAAAAAATAATTAGTTTTGGTCTCTTTTTTATTTTTAATAATTTACCTCCAATTATTTAGTAATTTTTTAGAATGTACTATTAGGTCACATGTTCGAATCAAACACTATATTGGTGTTTACGCATCGAACGAGCACATACACTAATAAATTTGCTTACTACTTGTTGGTTGCTAAATTATAAAAATTGGATGATTCAAGTATTGTGTGAGCTTACACCTATGCTCATCACTACATCATCAATTAATCACATAAATAATTAAATTGGTATTTTGACATTTTGTAGTAGTATACTTTCTTTGTGTAATTACAATGCTAACCCTGATATAATAATATGAACAGGTGAGCAAGTTGTCAGCAATGAGCAGCGGAAGCGAGATAATGATATTTGCGACAATAAAGCCGCCAAAGACAACGGTGAATCAAGTCTGGCAAGTGGGCCCAGCTTCTGGAGGCAACCCGTCGGTCCATGCTCAAGGTGGGGCCAACTTCAAGTCCACTTCCAACATTAATTTTCTCTCCGGCGAAACTACCTCTTCCGGTGCTGTTGGTGGGTCCAATCAGAAGAACAAGAATGTAAGTTCTTTTTTATGACTTCACGTAAACTACGTACTCTGCTTTTCTATCGAGTTACTCGTGAAATTAATATCGCTGGTAAACTGGCATGTATCATCCTAAAATCAATTAGTAATAGATGTTGCATATAAATTTCGTTGTTTTCTTTGTCACCTAACCAAATTCCAAATGAGTTGAATAACAAGAATTCCCGGAAATTAAAACATACTCTATACATAAGCATAATTTATTCAGTATATGTTATCTCATTTCTACGTGTCTAATTAACCTTCGGATGAAGTCGATTTAATTTGAAATGGATTAGATGTACCTAACGTACTAACTTTAATCCCGAGCATTGTAGATCATGCAACTAACTTACCTTTTAATGATGTGATGTTCTTCGTGTAGTAGTTGTGAATTTCTGATATTTGAGTAGTTGCACATTGACATTGTGAATGTGTGAAAGCCTGAAAGGTTTGGGGCAATCAGCAGCCCAAGATTGTCAACGTCTATTTTTTTTTTTTTTCAAAATGTGCCATGTTGCCCAAAAAAAAAAAAAAAAAAAAAAAACAAGTAAAAAACGTGTACGAGTACGACTTTCAAGAAATAGTAATATGGCGTACCGTCTGCTATAAAATACGAGTATATGTTTATGACAAACATGTTAAATACAATGGCACCTAAAGAGAAGAAACAAAAGGGTACTATTTTACTTTCTTCATCTAGAGTTCAATGAAATTTCGTTTCGACTACATTTAGATTACTTTTCTATCAATTTATTTCTTAATAGAGATTAAATGATCATTTGAAAGGTACATACTATTGACTTACGATAATGTATGATCTGTTTTCGAATGAATTAGTAGTTAGTGCTTTGTTATTTTATTTTGGTGACCTTAGCATACTAGTGAATCAAATAACAAAAAGGCTTAAGAGGCCAAAACAAGATTGTGTTTGATGAAATTGAAAGTTATCACTTATAATTTCATACTCATTACTTTAATTGTTCTAGAAGGTCTTTACATGATCAACTTAACTAAACCAAATAATGATAATTGGATTAAAAATTGTACATATCAATATAAGATTAAAAAAAGAACTGTACATATACATATAGACATTGTGCCAAAATTCAGAAACCCTTAGGATATCGCTTTAAGTTCGTTTTTAATTGTAAGCTACGCATAACTCGTAGACTCGTGGTTGGTGTGGCTTGATAATGAAGATGTTGATTAGAATTCAAGTGCAACTACTCGACGGATAAACAATGAAAAAGATGGTCGTATATTATTTTAGTTGTTGAGTCTTTTTCGGATAAACGACCCAACACCCTTTGTTTAATCAACATATTTGACCAAACATATGTAATGACATAGAAAGCCAAAGAAGAACGAATCTAATGGTTCAACAACCACTACTTTGCTAGATGTTCATGTAGTTGACGTGAAATAACCAAATTTTCTCGAGACATGAATTTGAGTAAATTATACATTTGCACAAGCTTTGTCATTCAATTAGTATTAGGTACTCTTTTTAGCTATCATTCTATTCCCAGATGTCAATTAGTTGAGTTGTTACTTATGACTTCACGTATGCAATTATCGGACGTTGAACATGTGTATTTAATCATTTATAGTAGTGTACCATACATCATTTGTTTACGATTAGTATATTTTGATTAATTACCGTGTCACTAAATTAAATTCGAAATGATAGCCTTACGACCAACATTGTGTTATTGTTAATTTGTTATTATAACTAGCTAATGAATTGTTGTCCATTGATTTTCAGATACATGGAGTGTTGAATGCAATCAGTTGGGGTACGCTGATGCCATTAGGAGCCATAATAGCAAGATACATGAGAGTGTTCAAGTCCGCCGATCCCGCATGGTTTTACATGCACATAACTTGCCAATTCTCGGCGTATGTCATCGGAGTAGCTGGTTGGGGTACCGGCCTTAAGCTCGGCAGCGACTCGGTTGGGTTGGTTTACCATGCTCATCGTAACATTGGGATCACTCTTTTCTGCCTAGCTACCCTTCAGGTACACTCCTCTTTCCATGTCTTCCCTTTTAAGACAAAAATGAACATACACTTTGTCTTTACTACATTACTAAGGAAATTCGAATATTATCATGTTTGTGCTTTTTCTTATTTGTTGTATGTGGATTGCTTCAATCATCATTGACTTATTTGTTATCGATATTTATGGGCTCTAGACTCTATACTAGTTGGCTAGTTAAAAGTAGTTATCTCAACTAGCACGGCATGTTCTCATACGTTTTAAGCACAAGAATACTTTAACCAAAGTGCATGGAAATATGGAATTGGTAAATGTGATATGTCTGATAAGTATTCTAAAACAAGTTTCAATTTGATGCATGCCCACTAATATATATGCACCTAAAGTAAACAATAATGGTGTTTGGGAAGAAAAAAAAAAACTATCAATCTAGTTAATGACAATAAATTGAATAGAAAATGATACTTGATGTTAATGTCATTTTGTCGCACTATTCCAAAAAAAAACCCGCCATATCTATATATAATTGTGGTGGTAATAGCACTTGCTTATGTAACAATTGGTAATGTCCCCGTCGTCTATAATATTTTCCTATAAATGGAAAAACTTGGTCAAACATACGACCATGAATTTGTGTTTAACAAGTGGTCTTTTTTAAACATGAACTTCTAGAAATTCTTATCTTCTTTTGCTATAATTAAGTTAAGGGATTAAATGTAAGCTCAAGGGGCTCAAGTAGTTCATGTGTGTTGACAACAAACCGAGTAAAAGGAGTTGGTATAGATTTGGCGGAAATGGTCAAGTCCGTAAAGCAGACAAGGAAAGCTGCATCATTTTCAATTAATTTATTCTTTAACTACTTCCCGTGTATAGGTGTAGACTTTATTTTGTTAGTATTTTTCAACTCGTATTAAAATTCTTATACTCCACCGGCACCTATGTATGTCATAGTGACGGCCTAACGACGTGATAATATCCTATATGAATTTTTGGACATTTACTATTGCTCAAAAGACTTGTTATTGTATCTAATTAAACCATCACGAATAGTTAAAAGTAGTATGAACCATGTTATTGATTGTACTACATGTTAGGCCGTCTGATACAAGCCTTTTACCCAATTATATCTTACACTCGGAATTTGTACATTTGGATTTCAGGTGTTTGCTCTGCTATTGAGGCCGAAGAAGGATCACAAATACAGATTATACTGGAACATGTACCACCACGCAATCGGATACACCGTGATCATCCTAAGTGTGGTGAACATATACAAGGGATTTGGCATATTGGAGCCTCTAAAGAAGTGGAAGAGAACATACACTGGGATTATCATAGCTTTGGGAGCCCTTGCTATCATATTGGAGGCATTTACATGGGCCGTGGTGTTGAAGAGGAAGAAAAACAGCCCGGAAAAACATGGCCACCACGCAAATGGTGCAAATGGTGCAAACGGGTATAATAACCCATATGGTGCTAGAACAACTCCCGTTGTGTAAACTTTTCTACGATTCATTAGTAGGATTTTTTTTTTTTTTTAATTTAAATAGGTTGTATTATAATTACAGGATTTTTCACATTTTTGCTGATTTTTTTTTTCTTATGTTATCACTTTTTACATGTGAGCTATAGAGGCATAGTGGATATTTGTTTGTTATTGTATCCCTCTGGTTAGTTTTGACCTCATTTCTTCTACGAGTATTTGTTCGTATATTTAACCAATTTTTTTATACATTACGTTTCGCACGTTATAGTCTCATCAAATTTCCGGAAACTATTCACTCTCATGGATTTGAAAACAAAACACTATAATTCTAGGAGTCTATATGTTGACAATAGAAAAATACGAAGATCGGAACACCAAGTATTATTTCTCTACTCAGTCCACTCAAGTCTGGATGTGGAGCCCTCAAGCTCGGTCTTCTAGAACAGTGTGAAATCTCTCTCACTTTCTCGCTAGAGGTGACAACGACCACTATTGTGTTAGATTAGGGTTTCGGTAATTAGTTTATGATGAGGTTCAATCCCTACCTATTAGCATTTATAATCTAATTATAGATACTTGCTGGGTAGGACATGCTTAGCTTCCCCAATAGTAGTTAAGTCCAAGCCAGATAATAGTCCATATTTGCCTATTTCATCTAGTTTGACCCAGTCCAGAAATTTACGTGCGCGACCCTATAGGATCTGGTTATCATTAGGAGTCGACGTAATTAACAATTAAGCCAGCATAGACAAAATGGATTCTAGTAACACACTATGACCACATAAGGGCTCGTTTGGTATTATTTTTTTTTTTGTTCTTTTGAACACCAGAAAAGTGGTTTCAGTTGTTATTTTTCAGTGTATATAGGAACAATCAATAAAAAGATAATTTTGTGATTTATTTAACTAAATTTTATATGACATGTTGAAATAGAGAAATTTGGCTAGAAGATATGATATTAGAATAGTGGCGTATAGACTGTTTTCTCATACAACAATTTAGAGAATTTTAGCATCTTTTAATAGTTTTATGTATTAGTGGTAGTTAGACTTTATATATATGTGTGTTTGTAGTCCAGAATTATTGTTACATCCAAATTTATGTCAAAATTATTCCAAATGGTTATATTATACGAACTACAAATCTTTTTATAATGTAATGTGATTGTTTTGGTTACAGACAGGGTCGTTCCTACCATTTTGGAGGCCCTAGTGCGAAACTACTATTATGGGCCCCTATATGCTCAATGCTCAAATTTCTGGCAATTCTCGTAGTAATTTTCTTAGGAATAGGAACGAATAATATTTTTCTAAGTGTGGGTATAATTGCTTTTAAATAAGTTAAATCCCAGAATTAATTAGAGTCATTAAAATGCACAACATTTGTATTTCGTTGGAAATTATTGTTATTATCAACTATAGTGAGTTGCGTGATTCTTTAGCGTGTCAATAGAGTACTTAAAGTTGGTTATGAATTGAAAGAGTAGGAAATATGGTGATTAAAAACACAAAGGAACAAAAACAAGGAAATCCTTTGTAATTAGCCAAAGAAAAGGAACAAAGAGGTGATAGTAATCTGGAACAGTGTGAAAAATTAATCCTTTGCAATTAGCCAAAGAAAAGGAACAAAGAGGTGATAGTAATCAGGAACAGTGTGAAAATTTGAAAAGTCACAGGGAAAAAAAAAAAAAAAAAAAAAACTAGCAGGAATCGAACCTGAGCCCATACACAAGAATGTAGCATCCACTACCAGTATGCTATGTATATCATTTACATATAATATTGCTGCTGAGTAGTAGTACTATCCACCCTTTGACCCATGGATGTGGAGTGAGCAGGCTCTCAGTAAGATAGGAAGCAAGATAGAAAAACCCCTGTATGCAGATAGTACTACTACTCAGCATACCAGGCTAACTTTTGCTCGAATCTTGGTGGAGGTAGATGTATCAAAGGAGCTTCCCGAAGGAGTCATAATCAATACACCTCATTGTGGGCAGATCTGTCAAAGGGTGGAATATGAATGGGTTCCACACTTTAGCAAGACTTGCTCTAAGCTAGGACATATGTCCCAACATTGCAAATTGAATAGGAAAGCTGTTGAGAAACCTGTGAAGGTGTATAAGCCAAAAGCTGCTGCTGTGATCACTACTACAAAATCCATTATAGACATGAGTTAATAGACATGGGATATATTGAAAACAAACGTCTATTAAGGAAAACACTGTAATGAGTAAAGAATAGATATGGGTTTTTTTTTCAAAACCGACGTGTAATAATAAACATCGGGTGTATTTTAAAAACCCATGTCTATTCTAAGAATATAGACATGAGCTTTTATTAAAAACTCATGTTTTTTTTTTTTTTAATCTGTAGGCTTTTTCTCTGTCTTCTTTTTGTTTTGTTTTTGAGAAACATTCTCTCTTTGTCTGATATTCTTATCCCTAGATCTCAGGTAAAATAACAAACCAATACACACTTTGTCCTTACCATAGAGCTCATCAACAACAAGCTTAGCTCTTTCTCGTCGACGACAACAACTCGGACGGTGACGACAACAACTCGGACGACGACGACAACAACCCATCGTTCTTCGGTTTGTCGACGAGAAGCTCAGCGACGACAAGCTTTCTCGACGACAACTCCGGCGACGACGACGTGCCATCGTTCTTGGGTTTCCCAATCAGATCTCTTCGCCCTAATTATTATTAGGATTTTGAGGTTTTACATACTGATTTTGTTGGGATTTAATTATTATGATTTGGGTATGATTTTCTGGGTGTTGAATTATGATTTTTTTCCCCCCCAAACCCTCAATCTCGCAAAAACCACAAGATGGAATGTGCAGAAGTTTGTTAGATTTGGACAGAGAAAGTATTATGATGATAATAGTAGAATTATTATTAATTAAGTTAATTGTAGTTTAATTCTCTTGGTTTTTAATTAGGCGTTTA
>JBBYHQ010000014.1:2804844-2820375 GCA_038382645.1 Spergularia azorica
AACAACAACAATAACTTGAACAAAAAATACAAAATATCAACAACAAAATAATAATTGGTAGGGGAAAGAGAAAGATACGGTACCTTGAAAAGTTGAAGTCGGGCAGATCTTGGGTGAGGAGGATCAGCGGCGGCGAAGAGAATCTGTGGCGGCGATGATGAGGAGTTCAATGGGGGGGCGAAATGAAGTGAGGAACTCAGAAGAGAAGAAGAGTGGAGGAAATTGTACGCTTTTGAGGGGAACTGGGCAAGAGAGCAGTAGGAAATAAAGTTTTTTTTTTTTTCTTTTTTTTTTTTTTAAGTCAAACGGGTCTGGGTCTCAATTGTTGGACCCAGACCCGCCCCGTTATCTATGTGCACCGGGTCTGGGTCGGGTCCAAGATTTTAAGACCCAAACCCGACCCGGTCGGGTCGGGTCCGGCGGGTCTGGGTCGGGTCCTGGGTCTATGCCCATCCCTAGTAGCAAGGCACATGATTTTCACCCAGTGGGTATACACGGGCCGATGCTTGGCCGTCGTGCCGGGCCAACTGGAGTAATTAAGCGTCGGGCCATGCTCGTGTTCGGGTCGGATCGAGTCAACGATCAGAGAGTTGCTTTCCCTTTGCTAGGTGACAAAAAGGCGTAAAATTCTTACTCACTTGTTTCCAATTTATTGATCATATCGTCCATGTGAATGATAATTGTGCCTACTTGACTACTTGAATGAGATCAATTCATGAATACAAGAAATCAAGAATAGTTTCCAAGTTCCAACCAATAAATTAACATTATGTAGAGACATCATAGCTATCATGATTCACGACCTACAACTTGTTAGCAAAACAAATGCATACACTAGTACGGACAAGAAAAGTCTAAATCTTGAGCAAAGACTAAATACTCCTCCTCAGTTGACAATACCACCGAGTCAACCAAAAAGCATAAGTCCAGGCCAGCTAAATGTCCATCTCAAAATTAGATATACGTGAAACATAGTTATGTTTAAGGTATCCTAACCGCAGTTTTGACTGCGTCTCCAAATAACCCTTTATCACGTTAAATTTTTCCCATAAAAATCTACCTCATATCCCATTATTATGATCCATGATGGACTTCACTAGAAAACTCCAAATGGGTTCATTAATGTTCCTTAACCTTGAATTGGTGCACATCTACACATAACCTTTATATTTTGAACCTAACTACACTTTTTTTTTTTTATGTAACAAAAAGAAAAGAAAATAATATACGTATAACCAAGTCAAATTAACCCCACTAAGTATCCTCCTCTTTGATCTAGTCATGCCTTAGACTTTAAAGAATGTTAAGCAATCAACCTTTACCTCTTGACCCTTCCAAAATATGGAGTTCTTCAAAAGAGCAAAGGTGTTCCGGCTGAAATGCGGCCACCACAACAAGTACCTAGTCGCCGACAAAGACGACGAGACGATCAGGCAAAGCGCCAACAGCTCGTCTACAAACGCGCATTGGGCAATCGAGCTAGTCGAGGGGAAGTCGAATGTGGTCAGGTTCAGGAGCTGTCACACATGGAAATACATAGCCACAACAGACGAAACATTTCTAACAGGCATGACAGGGAAGAAAATCGCGCAACGACTAAGGCTTGACTCGACTGTCGAATGGGAGCTTATTAAGGAAGGGCCTTACATCAAGCTTAAGAGTCACGCTGCAGGGACTTTTCTAAGGGCTAACCCATGGATCCCTCCTTGGAGAAACTCTGTTACACATGATGAGCCTGGTCATTGGACTGGTACCGAAAACATGGTTTTATGGATCGTTGACATTGTCGAAATAGATTATAATTCTAACCGTGGGAGTAAAGATGGCAATCAATCTAATAGAGTTGATTCTCCTACACGCTTCCCGGATGTGGTTAATAATAATGTTCCTCATTCTCCATCCTCGTCGTCGAGCAATGGAGCCAGTCCGAAAAACTCTGATCGGCCTAAGGTATGTTCAAAACCCGAAAATTTCTTATTCATTGGTGTTTTTTTGACAGGTCATTTTAGCTTATAATTAGGCCCTTCTAATCATTTGACTTGTGAAACTTCCCCTGCAAGTTGAAATTCTAGCTTATATGATTGAATTAGATTGGAAAATGCTGCTGTAACTCTTTTTTTTGTTAGAGCATCAGCATAAGATTAACAGTAGATATGTTATGTCTATTTGATTCCTAGTGAGCTGAAAATGTTCTATAGTATGTTATTCCGAGCTGAAAATGTTCCATTATATCAGCATAAGATTAACATTAGAGACGTCCATTTAATTCCGAATTAGCTGAAAATGTTCCATGGTATCAGTATCAGCATAAGATTAACATTGGACATTTAATTCCGAATGAGCTGAAAATGTTCCTTGGGATCAGAATAAGAATACATTATGCACTGTTTTTTTTATAGGAGTCCAGTGCTGAGAGTAGATTCAAGCCTGCACAAGGTGGCCTAGAAAGCGAATTTAAACGCCCTGAGCGAACAGACTCATCAGGTTCTGACAGAGGATCTCGGCGCCCCTCAGTAGAAACTATGACAGGATTGGCAGTTAATGTTGCTAAGATAACATTCAAGGAGCTGAAGAATATGGAGTTTCATGCAGTTTTATCCTCTGGAGATATCATGAAACTAGAGAAAGCAGTCAGTGTGATGGCTGCTGATGCGAAAATATCAGGAAAAGGTAGAGTCCCTGCAAACCTAGCTAATCTCGACCAGAAGGTCAAGCTCATGAAGAAAAATCACAGCAGGGCTACTAAAGAACTGGTAGAATGCACCTCATTTTCGAGTGAACGATACGAGATCAGGGCTGAGCTCAAAAAGGATGCAGCTTTAGCTCGAGAACTACAAGTCATCCAGGCCGAGTTGAACACCGTGCTAACATCTGCCAAAGCCTTGAGAGATGAGTTGTTGAAGCAACTTGAAGAAACTGAAAGTAGCATTGAGGATGCAGAGAAGGGTCAGGCTGATAATACTGCTGAAATTGAAGAGCTATTGTTAAGAATTCAGTGCAAGAGCGAGGCGTTTAAGGTTATGGAGAGGGAGCATAGATCATGGAAAGTGAGGAAATATGAGGCTGAGAGGACATTGGAAAGAATTGAGGAAGATTGGATGCAGGTGAAGGACATTGTTTCAAATTTTTGGTAATTTTGTATATATATAGTACATTGGGTTACTTCTACTAGAAACTGCAGTTAAATTGTCTACATTTTGTATCTGCTGTATGTTGTTTACTGTAACACTGTGTTCTACTCTCTAACTATATGACGGTTTTGTATGACGATTCATGTTACTCAAGCTATCCATCTCTGACAAGTTAAAAATGATGGGATTTCTGTTTTGCTGTATATTAGATTCTTTACTGAAACTCGAGTGGAAGTCGGTTATGATCGAGTACATTTTTAAGCGTTGGACACGGCTGTTACATGTAAAATTTCGTGTCAGAGCTTCTTACACGGTGTAAGAGAAAAAGTATAACGTAATACTTGTATCACATCAATAAGATATTATGTCTAATACAATATTATCATGATATAGTGACGCAAACACGGAAAAGAAACAGAAGAAAAGTCTTAATCTTTGCTTTAATGACTAATTCAACCAATTTCTCTATGGAGTAGAACTACAATAATGTGAATAGCCAACTTTAGGACTTTTAGCATTTGCTCTCTCTTGAAAGCTTCTCATTCAAGCCAAGAACAAGTAATCAGCAAAAATCTATGGAATTCTTCAGAAGGGCGGATGTGTTTCGGCTCAAGTGCGGCCACCAGGACAAGTACCTCATAGCTAACAAAGATGAAGAAACAATCAAACAAAGCAGTGACAGCAAATCACCAATGGCATGCTGGGCAATCGAGCTGGTCGAGGGTAAACCCAACGTGATCCGCCTAAGGAGCTGCTTCAGCTGGAAATACTTAGCCATCACAGACAAAGAATTTCTCCTAGGCATGACAGGCTGCAGACTTGTACAAAGACTTCGGCTTGACAGCACCGTTGAGTGGGAGCCAATCAAGGAAGGGCCTTATGTGAAGCTTAAGAGTCAAGCCGGAACTTTCTTGAGGGCTAATCCCGGTGCTCCTCCTTGGGGAAACTCCGTCACACATGATCTACCAGAGCATTGGTCTGTCAAAGAGAGCATGATTTTGTGGATTGTTGACATTGTGAAAATGGTTGATTCTCAACCAACATCATCTAATTCTATGTATGCTGATGTTTCTACTACCTCTCCTGACAATGAAGTGAATGATCAGAGATCTCCACCTTCTAGTTGTTCTTCTCCGGACTATGGTTCCGATTCTGAGGTATACAATGACACAGGATCTCTAAACATATTCCTTAAGATTTATCTGAATTGTAACATTTCTGTTTTTTGGGTTTTGGCCTATATATTATGCAGCTGCAAACGCGGAAATCTGAATCTTTCAGCAAGCTGAAGGCCATGTTAGCGGCCCTGGAAGACGAATAAGTTGATAACACTGAGAGAGAAAGCATGGCAAGCTAATGAAATATGTACCAAATAGAACACTGTGAATATCAGTTTAGGAATATTGAGTGATTTCAATTTATGTGACTGTTGCTGATGTTTTACCATTTTCTGATGTATCTGTTGCGTCTGTCAGTCGAGACTTAAATTTTTACATCCTAACAAAATAAGAGGAATGTCATACCATGTTATTGTAAATACAATTCAGAATTTTGATATGTATCTTAGACTTTCTTATTCTAAGTTCTATCAGCTACAGGAGTTTTGAGTGATTCAAACTTCTGTATGATTGCTGATTATTGCCTTTTTCTGACTGTATCTGTTACATTTTAACAAAACACAGAATAAGAGTAACTTGTTATTGTAAATCCAATTCAGAACTTTTCATATGTATATCTTACATTTTTTCTTTTGTTAAAAATTTACAGTAAGAAGAAATGTTTGTAACAAAAGAAAAAATGTGCTCACACTTAACACTTTAACAGTTACAGGTTTATATTGGATATCCCTTATCCTAGTTCCATATCAATTTGAAATAAGTTATTTTGCAGAACTGTCACAATTCACAACATTGGCAAGTACAAGATTGTAGATGAGTCAGCTCCAGACGACATCAGGGTCTGAATTCGGACTTTCCGACTAAGCCTTACACCTGACATCAGCCGTCCTACAGGCTACAGCCTGCAGCAGGGGAAATGTGGTCATTTTAAGATGCAGTCATTCATGCAGAATGAACTGGTACTCTTTTTCTTTAAATTACTTCAACTAGCTATTAACATATTAGGATATATTGTGGTTGACTTTATAAACAATTATTAGGCTGTTATTTCCTATCAAACATTACATCTCAGAAGTAGGTACATGGTCTTGTTACATATTTTAAAGAGTTTCATGATGCTCTAGGACTAACCAAGATACGACTTCGCGTAATAAAAACGTGCGAACAATGTCTAATATTCATCATATTCTGCCAGTCTTCTTTTCCATTAAGCAATGACTCAAATGTATAACAAAGTAATCATATGTTGACATGAAGACTACAAACCTCAAACAGCAGCAGCACTGACATCTGAAATCAAGGAAATCCAATAGCGCGCGCTCCCACTTTGATGGAGTACTTCAGCAAGGCTAAATATGTCAGGATCAAGAGCCTACAGAACAGGTATTTGGTAGCAAGAAAAGATGGTGAATCTGTCAAGTTGAGTCGTAATGGCCACGCTATACAGGCCTATTGGGCTGTAGAAATGGTGAAGGATGGAGAAAACTTAATCCGCCTGCGCAGCTGTCATGACAAGTTTCTAACTGCCTCTGATGAGCCCTTTCTATTAGGCTGGACAGGTAAAAAGTCCCTTGATTGTTTATGTAAGGCTTATAAATCACGCAACAGTAATGTACCCTGTAAATACAGTAACACCTCTTTTCACAGGTGCCAAGTCTACAGTTTTCTCCTTGTTATATGCATGTAAGACTAAAGACTTTCCGACAGGTGATAAGGTCCTGCAAACTTCATGGACTGATAATGATCCATCAGTCCACTGGGAGCCTGTAGTTGATCATTCACTCTTCATCAGATTGCGAAATCCACTGTACGACAAGTTTCTGAGGGCTAATGGTGGAACACCGCCTTGGAGGAACACTGTGACAGTTAATGTACCATGGAATGCTGTTACACAGGATTGGATCCTGTGGAGTGTTGAACCTCTCAATGATCAAGGTATTGACATAGATCAGTGCGCGTGGCCAGGGGACTCGAAGACTGAAGACTTGTTTTCGACATGGAATGAAAATGATCAGTATGCATCAGAAGGAAGCTCATCACCTATGTCTTCTACCTCTCCTGTTGCCCTCACAGCATACAAGGTGCGCATATTAGTTGATAAATTAATCATGTAGCTTCATATACACGACACCACACCTAATAGAAATGCTGCTACAAAAATGCAAACCATTGCTACACGTTTACAAAGATTTGCATAAATTATTGGAAGATTTTTGAAGCATTAACAGTAGTCTTTATCTGCACACAGAGTGTAACACCAGACATTCAGAATGCAAAGACAGTCCGATTGCTAAGCCACCACGACAAATACCTATTCGCTGATGAAGATGGCGAATCAGTGTCCCAAGACAGACGAGGCAGCTCAAAACAAGCGTATTGGACACTTGAGCATATAAGTACAGTAAAAGGAGGGAGTTTAGTACGCCTCAAGAGTAGCCAGGGAAAGTACCTAACTGCCACAGATGATAACTTCCTGTTAGGTGCCACTGGAAAGAAGATAAAACAGACAAAGCCGCAAAGGCTGGACTACTCAATCGAATGGGAGCTCACCAAGGAGGGAATGCAGGTGAAACTACAAACATGGGATGGTAATTTTTTGAGGGGTAATGGTGGACTTCCACCTTGGCGAAACTCAGTCACGCATGATGTTCCTAGTTTAAGTCCTACCAAGGATTGGATCCTTTGGAAGATTGAGGTATTTGACGCGTATGAGGATGAATCCCGGGCTTCCTGAGAGCGTACTGTGGTTTCATGATCCTTGTACAGACATTTTTTTTCTGCTACATTTGTACAATTCTTTGTTTTTGTGACTGTAAACCAGTAAAATCTGGCATTCTCATGCACAAGTTAGCTGTCCTGCAGTCGGCTTAACAGTGTCATTGATCAGAATAGGATATTCTTTTGAGATGATTAAATCCAATTCATTGTATTATTACTTGTATAGTTGTATAAGTGAATTTGCAGAAGATCAGGCTATATAGACATCAAGACATGGTCTTTCAAGACTAATAATCAACCCGATTTTGCTTAACCAGGACGCGTTGATGGATATACTAAAGAATTGACCTTTAATATCAAATCCTTGAAGATCAGAATCCGAAATCAAGGATTCCACCAACCCTGAATTTCATGTATACTTCCTAGCAAGTATTTGGCATGATGACAAGACGGTCCATCAAGAAGAGGCTTACCAAGGAAGCTTACCTATTCTTAGTGGAAAAATGATATAAATACGGACACTTGATACATCATTTTAGGTCCAATACACGACACATACCCATGCCGGATACTTCTAAAGAGTCTGTTCCTAGCTAAATCAGGGGACCTATAAGCTGTTCACTAAAATCGTCACGTACGTACAATAATGCATAACTATCCAGAGATTGTAGAGTGAAAAACCTAACACTTGAATTGTTCTAAATGTAGCTTAACCAACCATGACATTATTCTTGTTCAGTAATAGTATGGTTGACCTAATCATTTACATTAAAACTTGTGAAATCATCCTTAACGATCATTAGCTCTAAAAAAACAACATTTACAATCAACAGGCTATCTATATAAAACAGTAGTGCTCACAGACTAATCTCTAACGTGCGAACGAAGAAAAAACTTTATTTTTACGTCATTTTCATCCAATCAAACATTTATAACATAAATTTAAGTTTATTGACAAATCAGATTAATTTTGATTGACTTGGAAAATCAAAGTTTATATCCTTAAGAAAGCGGAAGCAATCTGAACAACAACAAAAAAATGGAGTTTTTCAACAACGCGAAATACGTGAGGCTGAAGAGTCACCACAACAAGTACTTGATCGCGGGGAGCGATGGCAGGTCTGTCAAGCAGAGCCGGAGCAGCAAAACCATCCAACAGGCTCTTTGGTCTGTCGAGTTAGTACCCGAAAACCCGAACCTCATTCGACTCAAAAGCTGCTACGACAAGTACCTGACCACGTCTGATGAGTCCTTAATACTAGGCTGGACCGGCAAGAAGGCGGTCCAGACAGTTTCGAGTGACAGTAATGCATCGTTAGTACAGTGGGAGCCTATAAGAGAAGCTAGCTTGTACGTGAAGCTCCGTGCACCGGTATCAGGGAAGTATTTGAGGGCTAATTTCGGGGCCCCACCGTGGAGGAACACTGTGACTGTTGACGTCCCTGAGATTACTGCTACGCGTGATTGGATTATGTGGGTTGTAGAGGTTGTTTCGGATGATGATGTTGTTGGAAATGAAGTTGATCGTTGCGTGTGGGTGAAGAACAACAAGAAATTGTTACCGCAAGGTAAAAGTAGTACTACTACTAGGAATAGGAGGAGACATAGTTATGATTCTTCGTGTAGTACGTCTTCGTCGTCGACAATCGACACCGAGGAGGAGGTGATGGTGGAGTATACGCCGTGGCAGGCAGATGATCAGGCGTCAACAAGAAGCTCTGTTGATTCTAGTTCTTTATCTCTTTACCAATACAAGGTGAGTATATTATTATAATATTATGTCTATTTCTTGTTCTTTATGATCGCGTTTTAGCAATCCAATTTTACTACCGATGCAATTAAAAGTTAACGTACTATGACTCTATAAGGTGCTAGGGGGAATTAACGCGTTATTCTAATGAAAAAATTGTTGTTATTGACCTATTTTAAGTTCTTATCACGTGGTGAAACTTTTGGGTGCAACCGTTGCATACAAATTTACTGTGAAACAGGTCATAGTTATTACAAACAAAAACAAATTTGCATCGACGTTTTAGTCTATCTACTACACGAACATTTGGTAACGACTCATTTCTATTTTAGCAAAGAACACTATAATCAACATTTTTTGTGGTTTTCGTATGAAGTTGGTATGATTATTTGAACAAGAAACGAGTCTAAACGCTCAAAATATCAACTTGCACACGTGTCCAAACATGAATGGCCCACCCACTCACCTTGTAATACACGCTCTCACCAACGTTCACTACGCGGGGTACAACTTCAACTAACGAGTAACGACATTTTCAACCATAACTTTTTTTTATTTTTTATTTTTAAAGGTACCACAAAAATACAGATCTAACCCAGAAAAGGGGAAAAATCAATTCAATTAAAACAAAAAATCAAAATTAAAAACTCAATTTAAATAATAGTAACCTAATAATTACCAATGTTGACACTAACGCATTGGATCATGCACTCTTTTTGATATTCCCAAGAAATATTCTCTCTTCCAAGAACAAATCCATAATCTGAATTCGTTAATTTTGTATTTCAACAATTCCGTGTTAGAGGTAAGGTTACGTAATGCTACATTTGTTTCACTCATTGTTATTTATACCTTATCTGCCGGTCGATCTAACTCTTGATAACGACGAATACAATAGGCCTCAGGTTCGAATATTTCGAGAGGAATGGAGTTATTCCAGAACGCGAAACTGGTCCGACTAAGGAGCCACCACGACAAGTACTTAACGGCGGACGACGACAAAGAAGCTGTTACACAAGACCGAAACGGTGGGTCACGGCGTGCAAGATGGACCTTAGAGTACGTAAAGTCAGTAGAAGGTGTAGGAATCGTACGCTTGAAGAGTTGCTACGACAAATACTTAACGGCGACGGACGACGATTTCTTACTAGGAGCGGCTGGGAAGAAGGTGAAGCAGACGACACCGAGGCGGCTCGACTCGTCTATAGAGTGGGAGCCAATGAGGGATGGCATGCAGGTGAAGCTTAAGACGAGGTACGGTAACTTCTTGAGGGCTAATGGTGGCGTACCGCCGTGGCGAAACTCGATCACTCATGATGTTCCTAGTAGGAGTCATACACAAGATTGGATTCTTTGGGAAGTTGATGTGCTTGAAGTTTATCTTAAAGTTGAAGAGGTTAAAGAAGTGGTTGTTGAGAAAGAGAAGGAGAAAGGTGCTTTTGAGAGGTGTGAGTCTGAAGTTGAGCCTTTTACTTTACAGACTCCTACTAAATCTCAGGTACTTTTCTTGTTTTTTCTAATTGCATTTGTTTTTTTTTTTTTTTTTTTTTGTGTTGGTTTGTGTTGTGTTGTGTTGTGTAGTGTAGTTGTATGTATATGTGGTGTGCAGATGGGGTATAGATGTCGGTTAGATCAGTTGGTAGCGCTGTGTTTTGAATTCGTTTTATAAAGAATATAGTTATGGTATGAAGAGGAGGCATCTACATTCATTGTTTAATAAAGTGCATATCTAGGAAGTTTGAATTGTGTAATGTAGTTGTATACATAGGTAGTGTGGTACAGATTGATGTCAGTTAGATTAGTTGGTGGCGCTATGTTTTTGTATTACAAAGACTATGGTTTGAATGTTTGAAAAATGTAGTACGCGGCTAATTAGATCAGTTGGTGGGCGCTATGTTTTAAATTTGTATTAGATTAGGGTATGAAGAAGCATTTTACATCATTATTGACAAATAAAGTTCATCTTGGGGCAAAGCATGTGGTGTGATTAAGTTGGTTGACTTATATCATCATGTGGAGCATATTATGAAGTGGGGTCAATTTGAGGTTTGCCATTAGTAATAATCACATCACTATGATATTATGAGATTGATGTATGATTATGCTTATGCTTAGAATTTGAAATTTTTTAGTACAAATGTGAATTGTGTTACAGATTTGTAATTTAGATAGCTCTGTTAGAACTTAGAACTATGTTTTGGAGTCGAAAATTCATACTTCTTGTTGGACTTAGATTGGTCATGAGTGATGTCTTTTACTGTGGGAAACAAGTGAATCAGTTGATAGATTTTGTCAATTCTAATCTAGTACTTGGTGATGAGTTAGAAACCAAAAGTTCGAAAATTTGATATATAACCGCTCAAATGCCTGTAGCCAATGGCAAATGTGGACCTCTATCAGCTAGATTGCTTCTTGTGAACCAGTTGGCAGTAATAATTTTATCACTGTATGCGCTTTTGCGTGCCTGAGTTGAGATAAACGGCTATGATTTTGGTAAATGTGTTATTGCTGTCCTGATTCTGACAAAATAACTAGTAAGAGTTGCTTGGTTTAATCCATTATTGTCTAGAAATGATCAAGCTGTAAAATCAGAAGCTCCGGATATGTGAAAGTTCTGAGCTCAACTGCGTGATGCAAATGGATTTTTTAGACCTCTATCAGTTGCTGGTTGTGAACCTGGAAAATGTGCAGTGTGCCTGAGGACTGAAATTGTGTATCTGAATTTTTGGTTCCTGTTTGCTCAATTGCAGTCTGGTGAGTCCGGTGCTTCTGTTGTAAAGAATGAAGGCCGTATCATACATTACAATATTGTCGATGATGAAGGAAATATTATTGATGAAGGGGAGGGAAGTCGCTCTCTGGATTTTAAAGGGACTGGAGTTCAGGAACTGACTCAAAGTTTAGAGGAAGAGACAGGACTGTCCGGCATTACATTATGTACCCGCAGTCCTTTGAACAATAAGCTTTATCCAATGCGGTTGGCTCTTCCTCCAAACCATGTTCAGTTGCACATTTATGTTGTACCGTCTTCTTCCAAAGGTTAGTTTCTGTCTGCCAACTGAAGTTGTCCTCTGGTTATGCTTTTTCTCTCTTATAATGACTGATTCTGCATGAGACAAGTTTCCAAACTCAACGAATCAGTCTCCCACTGATCAGGCTGATTCTTCCTAAACCTGTTTTTGTTATGATGACTCCTCAGTTTCTTTTCCTACTGTCATATGATATCAGTGCTGTTGTGACGAACACTTTCCTGTTGAGCGAAAAACCTTGTAATACAAAAACCGTCCTTACATGGTAATATACTTTGGAAGTAGGAACAGAAATATTGAAATGATTAACTACTTATACCTTACTCAAAGATTGTTGTCAGCATTTCAGACATAGATCATTTGGCATATGTAGCTTACTCAATAAGTAAGTTTTAGAAAACAAGACTTTACTACAATTCTTAGCTACTACCTAGATTAATGACAGAAGTATCAGTGAGCAGCATTAGAAGGTGACTGATCTATGGAAGTGCAAATTTCAAATAGATATTCTAACTGATAGAAAATAATGTAACATTTTCGATCCCTGTCTGTGTTAAACTTCATCTACCGAGGACATTATTCGTCGTTGTAATAGATGTCACCTTCCTTGTATTGTGTTCCTGCAATTCGTTCATGAATTCTCGAGAGGACTGGCCAGGCATCATAACAAATGTCTGAGCAACTCATGATTGACAGAAGTATAAGAGAGCAGCAGAACTGAACTGAGCTCATTCTCTCTAACCTGCAAATGTCTTTGCGGCTTAATGTTGTTTGGACAGAAGAACTCCCCTCAGTAGGCCTTATAAAACCCGGAACTGACAAAATAGCTTCTTCCTCTTTCGCTTCTTCATATTTCTCGAGCTGTACATAAACTCTCTCAACACATTCACGCACCAATCGCTTGGTTGTACTGTTAAAACTCACTTGATGTTACCTGCCTTGTGTTATGCCAACTCATCCTGGATGCCTTCTATATATAGAAGAGAAGGATTTGTAGTAAATGCTTCTTTTAAGCTCCTTTGATTTAGTAGATGCACCTTTTAAATCCCATTGAATGAGTATGGTTGGTGGTATCTTCTATTGTACTGCTACCACAGGCCTTAGTAACATCAAACTTTAGTGCTATAGTTTATGACAGCAACAGTTTTTTGTCTCAAACTTTTTTTTTACCCCATTTCTTACTTTTGGTAAGAAATATATGCACTCTGGGGTTTTTACAGCATTTAGTGCTTCCTCTTTGTCAAAGTTGTCATATAAAGATTTTCATCTGTATGTTTTTTTCAGGTTCTTTATGTCCTTTATTCTGCCTTATGGTCCTCACCCAGATGAAACTCATTCTGGATAAAATGTGTACTGATTAAGAAATTATCAGAAATTTCTAGGTTGCTAGATACGAACACCAATAATTCAATTTTGTTGGTAGACATGACATTATATTACTGAGAATCCCTACAACAGTAATGTCATTGAAAGTTTTACTGTAAAATATTGTACTAAAAGCATTTTAGGGCATTTCGTTGGGTGCCGGAGTAGGAAGCCAGGTGACGGTACTCAATCAGACCTAAGACTAGGATAGGGCATGGTTTTACTGGTATCGCTAACCATCTTCAGAACTGATTTATCAATTTTCACGAAACCATGACTACAAAGCCAATGTTGCCATACAAGTAGGAAGTACCACCATGAGAAGCTTCTTTAGGCATAAGTAACTACTGACTCCTTGAATCTTGATATACTGTTTTTATAGCTGGATAAAGCTGAAAAACTAAGCTTACACATGCTCTACTGTTTTCCACATATTTGTTCATTGCTCGATTCAGTATGATATACATATACTGTTGATTTACTGCTCCTCTCTGCGATATGAACATATTTTACTGATGTCATTAACCTTCTGCAAAGGCGCTCTTATACCTTCGTGTATTTGAATAGTTTTGTTACCTGATCCAACAAATTTTCGGGTTTAAGGTTGCTGTTTCACTTAAGACTGATTTTGCATATGGTTTCAGCTGCAGCAGAGTTGGCATGATTAGAGCAATGACAAGTTAATACAACATCAGGCTGTCAATCTGTTGCGAGTTTAGGCCAGAAGAATCGGGGGCATAGCAGGCATGAATGTAATGTCTTGAGTACTTCGTAAATATGTGAGAGCATATGCTGAGGACTGATACCGGGAGCCATTATGATTGACAGCTCCAAGATGTAATTTGAGCATACTATTACTCCTGAATCATGATAATGTCAACTGTACTGTGGTCTGTGGATCAGATATTTACATTCTGAAATCTATACTACCAGATGCATTTTGTCCATTACTACGGACACTTATAAGCCAAGCCCTATCAATTCGGGACTAAAGCTTCATGGTTGTCGTCTGTTGTTGCAGGGAGCAATTTTAGTCTTGTAACCGGTTTTCTCGTATTATGAAGATAATGAACATCTCCCATCTGAAAGCTTGTGCTAAAACCAAGTAACCAAGCGTAAGAAACCCAAAAAAATGGACTGGTTATAACATTATACCATCATAACTACGGAAGCCCTTTTTTTCACAAGGGTAAAAAAACAGTGTGCCTGCAAACTCAATACTGTATAACCAAACAGGCATAAAGTGATAAACACCACACTTCACCTGCACTGAGATTTCAGAAGCGTAAAGCAAGCTCTCATTTTCGTCTGAAATTTTTCATCCATACAGTACAACCTGACAAAAGATTTAAACACTACAAAAAGGTTCTAAATACGTCTTAAGATACAAATTAAGTGCATGAGCACATCTTTGAGAACATATGAGTAACTCGAAATCTGCAACCCAACTTCTGTAGCTAGATGTCCCAAGGTGCTATACATCAGAAGTATTTCCCTTTTACCCTTTAGTGCTGATTGCTGAAGCTTTGTCTGGCCTTTCAGCTGTTATTGCCACTGATCTAACAAGGAACGAGAGAGCTTCAGCGGTGGAGATGTACTCGGCGGAATCTCAGAGATTGATGAATATGAAGAGAGCTTCCATTTTGAAGATGGTTATCCAAATTTGATGCTAATACGAAGGGAAAGCTCTGTTATGAGCCAATTAGAATCTTGTTCACCACATCAACCGGCAAAGCATAGGCAGGATCTACAGCTTTCACTCCAGGATACTCAAGAAGTGAGAGCCCTGCAGCAATGCCCCCATACGACAACCAGCCAAGTAAGGAAACCATCAAAATAAATCGCAAATGCATTTAAACAAGGCATGTATTCCAATGTTCTTAGGTCTTAATTCAAAGGATAAGGAAGAGAGGAAACGAAATGCAGCATTGTTCAAACATATTACCTGCAACTCCAAAGTAAGTGTGGAATACATCAACCGCATCATCTGGCCTGTCCGAGATCCCACCTTTCTCCAAGTCCTACATAAGACTAAGGGCTTAAAGTACAAAGAGCTTAGGCCCTAGCTTTTTAAAACAGAAGAGCAAACTAATACTGATTGTCAGCAAAAACTGCAAAATCAAAGCCAAACAAAAAAGACCTGGCAATCTAAGATGAATTTAACAAGCTTCTCTTTGTCAATCCAGTGAACTCGGTCGATTATAATCAAGCTAGACAGTACCCACCAGGAATAGCAAACCTATACATATAAGGAAAGAAGATTTAATCAGATAAGACCATATAACTTGAATATCCTGACAGGATAGGCATTATTTCTTTTCTTAAAAAATTACAGGAAGAGGCATCTCACATCTGGAAGCTTTTCTGGTCGACCATTTAAACCTCCTGACTTCACTTGGCGCTCACATAACCACCAACCT
>JBBYHQ010000014.1:2830016-2846817 GCA_038382645.1 Spergularia azorica
ATATTAAAAAATTATCAAAACTCTCTAAAAATCTCCGGTCGATGTGAGAGCTACAAAAAAGCCTCCTTTAATAATATAGAAGGATTTACAAATTAAACTATACTCAATAGTAGAAATCGGAAGCATTACAATAATTTGCACAATCTAGAGAAATTCTTAAATTCTAGAAGATGTTCCAGTAAGGTATGGTCTCTTTGAAGCAACTTCACTAAGCTATCATGGTTGGGTACCTGTACACTTTTGTAAAATTCATACATGTGTAGGTACAAAGGAGAGTGATTTTTCATTAAAGAAAAATTAAAAGAAATTTGAAACTCACGAAAATTGTAAAGTTGCTTTTGGTTCATCAAGTACTTATATGTAATTTCGGCACACAAACCCTAATATAAGTGGTGTGTTTTGTAGTATATAAAGAAAATGAATATATGCAGTAAAATATTTCACTATTTTGGAAAAAAAATTATACGCTTAATTATTTGTCATCGGAAATTTGATCTACAATGTATGAATAAAAATGGCCAAGATCATGCTCTCTTGGTTATGATAATTATAATACTGTTGAAGTGTTGATGAAATGAAGTAATATTATATCTAAGTATACAATGTATAGAAAAAGAAATATTAGGCAATAATTTTTCCATCCGGAAATGATATATGGTAGGATACTATTGCAGTATTTTTGGAAGAGTATATATGAGAATATTTTTTAATGTATGCATTTTTATTTTGAAATAATTAGTAAATGTGAATCATATATTTTATAGAACATTGAAGGTTTATTCTTGCCAATTTTAGTAGTAATAGTTGCATAATTATTGTAAATAAGGAAACAAAATGTATTAGTACTATAATTATTGTGTGAATTGCATGCGTGTGTTTTGCGTATGGATACGTGTGTCTCCCATTACCATGTGAGTGGTATTTACGGAAGTTTTCATTTGTTATTAGCGCCTACATGGATGTTCTAATAATGCTTTAAAAGCACGGCTATTAATATATTATATATTTCATACGTTTCGACGCTCGTCACTTTGCATAGATTAATGACCGTTTTGGCTGTTTTTCTAACCTTCTCTTAGGTTTTCGGCCCTAATATTTTTCCAATCCTCATTACATCATACTTAAAGACTACCACCAAAAGTTTAACCATTTTTGCTCCGGACCCAGAAAAACCGCGGATTATGTACTGTGATGCTTGTCAAATTTAATCAATTTTTCGAAAAATGCCAAATGTTCTCCAAACATTACTGAAGATAGCCTAGGACCATACTTGTTAGATTTGAGTGTTGGTTCCTCATTTTCTGAAATATTTCATCCGTTTTAACGCTCGTCACTTTGTATGAATTTATGACCGTTTTGACAATTTTCCTTATCTTCCCTTAGTTTTTTTTTACTCTAATATTTTTCAAATTTTCATTATATCATACTTACAGACGGCCACAAAAATTTGAGTCGTTTTTACTCCGGAGCCATTTTATCGAAAAATTTGTGGATTATATGTCGCAATTTAGGTAAAATATTATCAATTTTTTGAAAAACGCCAAATGTCTTCCAAACATTACTGTAAATACCCTAGGACTATACTTGTTGGATCTGAGTGTTAGTTCCTCATTTTGTGAAGTATTTCATGGATTTCGATGTCCGTCACTTTGTATAGATTTATGACCGTTTTGGCTGTTTTTCTAACCTTCTCTTAGATTTTCGGCCCTAATATTTTTCAAATCCTCATTATATCATACTTAGAGACTAACACCAAAAGTTTAGTCGTTTTTTCTCCCGAGCCATTTTATCGAAAAACCGTGGATTATGTTTTGCAATTCGCGTCAAATTTGATCAATTTTTCGAAAAAAGCCAAAATTTCTCCAAACATTACTGAAGATAGCCTCGGACTATACTTGTTGGATTTGAGTCTTGGTTCCCCATTTTGTGAAGTATTTCATGTGTACTTTTGTATGAATTTATGACCGTTTTGCCCGTTTTCCTTATTTTCTCTTAGGTTTTTTATTCTAATATTTTGCAAATCCTCATTATATCATACTTGGAGGCTACCACAAAAAATTTGGCCGTTTTTTCTCCAGAGCCATTTTATCGAAAAACCATGGATTATGTACTACAATTCTGGTCAAATTTGATCAATTTTTCGAAAAATGTCAAATGTCCTCCAAACATTACTGAAGTTAGTCTAGGACTATACTCGTTAGATTTGAGTGTTGGTTCCTCATTTTCTGAACTATTTCATGCGTTTCACGCACGTCACTTTGTCTTAATTTATGATCGTTTTGGCCATTTTCCTTATCTTCTCTTAGTTTTTTTACTTTAATATTTTTCTAATCCTCATTATATTATACATACAGACTACCACAAAAATTTTAGCCGTTTTTGCACGGAGCCATTTTATCGAAAACAGTGGATTATGTAGTTCGATTCTGATCAAATTTGAACAATTTTTCGAAAAACGCCAAATGTTTAGAACTATATTTGTTGGATTTGATTGTGGGTTCCTCATTTTGTGAATTATTTCATGCGTTTCGACGCTCGTCACTTTGTATGAATTTATGACCGTTTTGGCTGTTTTTCTTGCCTTCTCTTCGGTTTTTGGCCCTAATATTTTTGCAATCCTCATTATATCATACTTAGAGACTAGCACCAAATTTTGAGCTGTTTTTGCTCCAGAGCCATTTTATTGAAAAACTGTGATTATGTACTGCGATTCTGGTCAAATTTGATCAATTTTTTCGAAAATCACCAAATGTCTTCCAAACATTACTAAAGATAGCCTAGGACTATACTTGGTTGATTTGATTGTTGGTTCCTCATTTTGTGAATTATTTCATGCGTTTCGACACTTATCACTTTGTATAGATTTACCGTTTTGGCTGTTTTTCTAACCTTCTCTTAGGTTTTCGGCCCTAATATTTTTCCAATCCTCGTTACATCATACTTAGAGAGTACCACAAAGTTTTGAGCCATTTTTGCTCCGAAACCATTTTATCGAAAAATAGTGAATTTATGTATCGCGATTCTGGTCAAATTTGATCAATTTTTCGCAAAACGCCAAATGTCATCCAAACTTATGGTACATATTGTAAACAAACATGAAACTGTGGAAATCAGGTGAAAAATAGAAACACAAGAGTACTTTTAATAGTTAGTGTAATACCCCGGATTTCAGAGGAGATCCCTGAGAGATTAATGGCTCATATGAGGTGCTTAAGAGGATTGATAGTGCTACTCATACCAACAAAGTCGACTTTCCTTTTAGGAAGCCCATGTGATAAGAACTCCAAAGTTAAGCGTGCTTGACTGGGAGTAATTTCAGGATGGGTGACCTCCTGGGAAGTTTCCCAGGGTGCGCATGAGTGAGGTCAAAATGCGCCGAGAGGACCCGTGTTGGTCTGTGAGGTCAGCCCACAGCCTGGCAAGCTGCCATAGGTGATTACTCTTGGCTCAGGCGATGAGTCGGGGTGTTACAGGTCAAAATCATATTTTGCCCATTAACCATCATTTCTACAAGTTTCACCCCACATGGTGCCAAAACCGAAGCACAGGTGGTTGAATAATTCAAGAGGACTATATTTGCCTTTTTGAATTTTGTGTTTGTGTTATTGATTTTTCTTCTAGATTCTTGTATGTTTCATTGAGACTCTGTATAGCAAAGAGTATGTTAAGAAATAAAGTAAATACTATTAAAAAGGTCCCATCAATCAAAGTACGATGAGTTTTTTATATTGATATTGAATAATTAAAGAATTGGTGCAAAGACACTATGGTGCTCGAAACACTTAGCGAAGCACCGACTCGAAAATGGCTCAAATTTGTCGTGGGGCTTCCTAAGGGTGTGTCTTGGGCATATCAAGCACACTTGAGAGATATTGATACCACATATGTCCAAGGACACATGCAAAACCCTCTAAAACTAGCCCGTAATCGCCCCCGTGTCAGCACCGAGTCTTCTCCAAGCAAACTCAAATTTTTTCCAAGCAAATGATAATTTTAATAG
Source organism: Spergularia azorica (assembly GCA_038382645.1). NCBI lineage: Eukaryota > Viridiplantae > Streptophyta > Magnoliopsida > Caryophyllales > Caryophyllaceae > Spergularia > Spergularia azorica. Next base: position 2,834,017 of record JBBYHQ010000014.1, read on the forward strand.
TTAGAAATCATATTTTGGTCATTGGCCATACTTTGTACGAGTTTCACCCCATGCTGTGCCAAAACCGAAGCACAAGTGGTTGAATAATTCAAGAGGACTATAGTTTCCTTTTTTTTAATTTTGTTTTTGTGTTATTGTTATTTCTTCTAGATTCTTGAATGCTTCATTGAGATTTATGTAGCAAAGGGTCCGTTAAGACATAACTTAAATACTATTAAAAGGGTCCCATCAACCAAAGTACGATGAGTTTTTTTATATTGATATTGAAAAATCAAAGAATTGGTGCAAAGACACTATGTTGCTCGAAACACTTAGCGATACACCGACACGAAAATGGCTCAAATTTGTCGTGGGACATCCGAAGGGTGTGTCTTGGGATTATCAAGCACACTTGAGACAATTTGATGCCAAATATGTCCAAAGAGACATGCAAAACCCTCTAAAACTAGCCCGAAATTGCCCACGTGTCAGCACCGAGTCTTCTCCGAGCAAACTCAAATTGTTTCCTAGCAAATGAAAATTTTAATAGTTAGAAATCAGATTTTGGTCATTGGCCATCCTTTGAACGAGTTTCACCCCACGTTGTACCAAAACCGAACCACAGGTGGTTGAATAATTCAAGAAGACTGTGGTTGCCTTTTTGAATTTTATGTTTGTGTTATTGTTTTTTTTTCTTATAGATTCTTGTATGCTTCTTTCATATTTATATAGCTAAGGGTCCGTTATGAAAAATAGTAAATACTATTAAAAGGGTCCCACCAACCAAAGTACGATGATTTTTCTTTATATTGATATTAAATAATTAAAGAATTGGTGCAAACACACTATGGTGCTCGAAACACTTAGCGAAGCACTGGCTCGAAAATGGCTCAAATTTGCCGTGGGGTTTCCTACCGGTGTCTCTTGGGAATATCCATAACACTTTAGACAATTTGATGCAACATATATCTAATGACACATGCAAAACCCTCTAAAACTAGCCCGGAATCGCCCCCGTGTCAATTCGAATCTTCTCCGAGGAAACTCAAATTTTTTCCGAGGAAATGATAGTTCTAATAATTAGAAATCATATTTTAGTCATTTGCCATCCTTTGTACGAGTTTGACTCCACGTTGCGCCAAAACAGAAGCACAGGTAATTGAATAATTCAAGAGGACTATGGTTGCCTTTTTGAATTTTGTGTTTGTGTTATTGATTTTTCTTCTAGATTCTTGTATGGTACATTGAGATTTTGTATAGCAAAGGGTCTGCTAAGAATTAAAGTAAATACTATTAAAAGGATTCCATCAACCAAATTTCGTTGAGTTTTTTTATATTGATATTGAATAATTAAAGAATTGGTGCAAAGACACTATGGTGCTCGAAACACTTAGCAAAGCTCCGACTCGAAAATGGCTCAAAGTTGTTGTAGGGCTTTCAAAGGGTGTGTCTTGGGAATATCAAGCACACTTGAGACAATTTAATGCCACATATGTCCAAAGACACATGCAAAACCCTATAAAACTAGGCCGTAATCGCCCCCGTCGGCACCGAGTCTTCTCCGAGCAAACTCAAATTTTTTCCGAGCAAATGATAATTTTAATAGTTGGAAATTGTATTTTGGTCATTGGCCATCATTTGTACGAGTTTCACCCCACGCTGTGCACAGGTGGTTGAATATTTTTAAAGGACTATGGTTACATTTTTGAATTTTGTGTATGTGTTATTGTTTTTTTCTTTTAGATTCTTGTATGCTTCATTCAGATTTATATAGCAAAGGGTCCGTTAAGAAATAAAGAAAATACTATTAAAAAGGTCCCATCAACCAAAGAATGATGAGTTTTTTAAATTGATATTGAATAATTAAAGAATTGGTGCAAAGACACTATGGTGCTCGAAACACTTAGCGATACACCGACTCGAAAATGGCTCAATTTTTTCGTGGGGGTTCCGAACAATGCTTATACCATGCTCCCGGGAGCATAAGGAGCATGGTGGTCCTTCTCACAATAGAGGAGTAGGGACCACACTTAAATAGTTAAATCTATTTAAGTGTGGTCCCTACTCCTCTATTGTGAGAAAGACTACCATGTTCCTTGTGCTCCCGGGAGCATGGTATAATTTGCGGGGTTCCCAATGGTGTGTCTTGGGAATATCCATCACACTTGAGACAATTTGATGCCACATATGTCCAAAGAGACAAGCAAAACCCTTTAAAACTTCCCCGGAATCGCCCCCGTTTCAGCACTGAGTCTTCTCCGAGCAAACTCAAATTTTGTTCCGAGCGAATGATAATTTTAATAGTTAGAAATCATATTTTGGTCATTGGCCATACTTTGTACAAGTTTCACCCCACGTTGTGCCAAAACCGAACCACATGTGGTTGAATAATTCAAGACGACTATGGTTGCCTTTTCGAATTTTGGGTTTGTGTAATTGTGTTTTTTCGTCTAGATTCTTGTATGCTTCATTCAGATATATATAGCAAAGGGTCCGTTAATAAATATAGCAAATACTATTAAAAGGGTTCAATTAACCAAAGTACAATGAGTTTTTTTTTATATTGATATTGAATAATTAAAGATATGGTGCAAAAACACTATGGTGGTCGAAACAGTTAGCGAAGCACTGCCTCGAAAATGGCTCAAATTTGTCGTGGGGCATCCTAAGGGCGTGTCTTGGGAATATCAATTATATTTGAGACAATTTGAGGCCACATATGACAAAAGACACCTGCAAAACCCCCTCTAAAATTAGCCCGGAATCACCCCCGTGTCAGAACAAAGTCTTCTCCGAGCAAGCTAAATTTTTTTCCGAGCAAATGATAGTTTTAATAGTTAAAAATCATATTTTGGTCATTTGGCATCCTTTGTACGAGTTTCACTCCACGTTGTGCCAAAACCGAAGCAAAGGTAGTTGAATAATTCAAGAGGACTATGGTTGCCTTTTTGAATTTTGTGTTTGTGTTATTGAATTTTCATCTAGATTCTTGTATGCTTCATTAAGATTTTGTTTAAAAAAAGGTCCTTTAAGAATTAAACTAAATACTATTAAAAAGGTCCCATTAACCAAAGTACGATGAGTTTTTTATATTGATATCGAATAAATAAAGAATTGGTGCAAAGACACTATGGTGCACGAAACTCTTAGCGAAGTACCGACTCGATAATGGCTCAAACTTGTCGTGGGGCTTCCTAAGGGCGTGTCTTGGGAATAACAATCACATTTTTGACAATTTGATGCCACATATGACCAAAGACACGTGCAAAACCCTTTAAAACTAGCCCGGAATCGCCCCCGTGTCAACACCAAGTCTTCTTCGAGTAAACTCAAATTTTTCCGAGCAAATGATAGTTTTAATACTTAGAAATCATATTTTATTAATTGGCCATCCTTTGTATGATTTACACCCCACGTTGAGCCAAAACCGAACCGCAGGTGGTTGAATAATTCAAGAAGACTATGGTTTCCTTTTTGAATTTTGTGTTTGTGTTATTGTTTTTTCTTCTAGATTTTTGTATGCTTCATTGAGATGTATATAGCAACGGGTCCGTGATGAAATAAAGTAAAGACTATTCAAAGGGTTCCATCAATCAAAGTACGATGAGGTTTTTTATATTGATATTGAAAAATTAAAGAATTGGTGCAAAAACACTATGGTGCTTGAAACACTTAACGAAGCACCGGCTCGAAAAATGGCTCAAATTTGTCGTGGGGCATCCTAAGGGTGTGTCTTGGGAATATAAATCACCTTCGAGATAATTTGATGCCCCAAAAGACCAAAGACACATGCAAAACGCTCTAAAACTAGCCAGGAATCGCCCTCGTGTCAGCACCAAGTCTTCTCCGAGCAAACTCCAAAATTTTCCCAACAAATGATAGTTTTAATATTTAGAATTCATATTTTGGTCATTTGCCATCCTTTGTACGAGTTTCACTCCTCATTCTGCCAAAACCGAAGCATCGGTAGTTGAATAATTCAAGAGGACTATGGTTGCCTTTTTGAATTTTGTGTTTGTGTTATTGAATTTTCTTCTAGATTCTTGAATGCTTCAATAAGATTTTGTTTGACAAAGGGTCCGTTAAGAATTAAACTAAATAGTATTAAAAAGGTCCATTAACCAAAGTACGATGAGTTTTTTTATATTGATATTGAATAATTAAAGAATTGGTGCAAAAACACTATGGTGCTCGAAACACTTAGCGAAGCACAGACTTGAAAATGGCTCAAATTTGTCGTGGGGCATGCTAAGGGTATGTCTTAGGAATATCAATCACATTTGAGACAATTTGATGCCACATATGACCAAAGACACGTGCAAAACCCTCTAAAACTAGCCCGGAATCGCCCCCGTGTCAGCACCAAGTCTTCTCCGAGCAAACTCAATTTTTTTCTGAGCAAATGCTAGTTTTAACAGTTAGAAATAATATTTTGGTCATTGGCCATCCTTTGTACGAGTTACACCCAACGTTGTGCCAAAACCGAACCACAGGTGGTTTAATTATTCAAGAGGACTATGGTTTCCTTTTTGAATTTTGTGTTTGTGTTATTTGTTTTTCTTCTTTATTCTTTTATGCTTCAATGAGATTTATATAGGAAAGCATCCGTTAAGAAACATAGTAAATACTGTTTAAAGGGTTCCATCAACCAAAGTACGATGAGTTTTTTTATATTGATATTGAAAAATTAAAGAATTGGTGCAAAGACACTATGGTGCTCGAAATATTAGCGAAGCACCGACTCGAAAATTGGCTCAAATTTGTCATGGGGCATCCTAAGGGTGTGTCTTGGTAATATCAATCCCATTTGAGACAATTTGATGCCACATAAAACGAAAGACACAAGCAAAACAGTCTAAAACTAGTCAAGAATCGTCCCCGTGGCATCACCATGTCTTCTCCGAGAGTTTCGAGTAAATGATAGTTTTAATACTTAGAAATCATATTTTGGTCATTTGTCATCCTTTGTACGAGTTTCACTCCACGTTGTGCCAAAACCGAAGCATAGGTTGTTGAATAATTCAAGAGGACTATGGTTGCCTTTTTGAATTTTGTGTTTGTGTTATTGAATTTTTTTCTAGATTCTTGAATGCTTCATTAAGATTTTGTTTAACAAAGGGTCCGTTAAGAATTAAACTTAATACTATTAAAAAGGTCCCATCAACCAAATTAAAATGAGATTTTTTATATTGATATTGAATAAATAAAGAATTGGTGCAACGAGACTATGGTGCTCGAAACACTTAACGAAGCACCGACTCGAAAATGGCTCAAATTTATCGTGGGACATCCTAAGGGCATGTCTTGGGAATATCAATGACATTTGAGACAATTTAATACCACATATGACAAAAGACACATGTAGAACCCCCTAAAACAAGCCCGGAATCGCCCCCGTGTCAGCACCGAGTCTTCTCCGAGCAAACCCAATGTTTTTCCGAGCAAATGATAGTTTTAATAGTTAGAAATCATATTTTGGTCATTTGCCATCCTTTATACGAGTTTCACTCCACGTTGTGCCAAAACCGAAGCACAAGTAGTTGAATAACTCAAAAGAACTATGATTGCCTTTTTTTATTTTGTGTTTGTGTTATTGATTTTTCTTCTAGATTCTTGTATGCTTCATTGAGATTTTCTATAGCAAAGGGTCCGTTAAGAATTCAAGTAAATACTATTAAAAAGTTCCCATCAACCAAAGTACGATGAGTTTTTTTTTTATTGATATTGAATAATTAATGTACTGGTGCAAAAACACTATGGTGCTCGAAGTACTTAGCGAAACACCGACTCGAAAATGGCTCAAATTTGTCATGGGGCTTCCTAAGGGTGTGTCTTTGGAATATCAATAACGTTTGAGACAATTGGATGCCACATATGACAAAAAACACATGCAGAACCCTCTAAAACAAGCCCGGAATCGCCACCTTGTCTGGACCGAGTCTTCACCGAGCAAACTCAAATTCTTTCTGAGCAAATGATAGTTTTAATAGTTAGAAATCATATTTTGGTCATTTGCCATCCTTTGTACGTGTTTCACCCCACGTTGTGCCAAAACTGAACCACAGGTGGTTGAATAATTCAAGAGGACTATGGTTTCCTTTTTGAATTTTGTGTTTATGTTATTCTTCTTTCTTCTAGATTCTTGTATGCTTCATAGAGATTTTCTATAGCAAAAGTTCAGTTAAGAATTAAAGTAAATACTATTAAAAAGGTCCCATCAACCAAAGTATGATGAATTTTTTTTTTTATATTGATATTGAATAATTAAAGTATTGGTGCAAAAACACTATGGGGCTCGAAACACTTAGCGAAGCACCGACTCGAAAATGGCTCAAATTTGTCGTGGGGCTTCCTAAGGGTTTGTCCTGGGAATATCAGTCACATTTGAGATGTCTGACAAATGTAGAACCCTCCAAAACTAGCCCGGAATCGCCACCGTTTCTGGACTGAGTCTTCACCGAGCAAACTCAAATTCTTTCTGAGCAAATGATAGTTTTAATAGTTAGAAATCATATTTTGGTCATTTGCCATCCTTTGTACGAGTTTCACTCCACGTTGTGCCAAAACCGAACCACAGGTGGTTGAATAATTCAAGAGGACAATGGTTGCCTTTTTTTATTTTGTGTTTGTGTTATTGATTTTTCTTCTATATACTTGTATGCTTCATATAGATTTTCTATAGCAAAGGGTCCGTTAAGAATTAAAGTAAATACTATTAAAAATGTCCCATTAAACAAAGTGCGATTAATTTTTTTATATAAATATTAAATAATTAAAGAATCGGTGCAAAGACACTCTTGTGCTCGAAACACTCAGCGAAGCATCGACTCGAAAATGGCTCAAATATGTCGTGGGGCATCCTAAGGGTCTGGCTTGGGAATATCAATCACATTTGAGACAATTTGATGCCACATATGACCAAACACAAATGCAAAACCCTCTAAAACTAGCCCAGAATCGCCCCCGTGTCAGCACTGAGTCTTCTACGAGGAAACTCAATTTTTTTCCGAGCAAATGATAGTTTTAATAGTTACAAATAAAATTTTGGTCATTGGCCATACTTTGTACGAGTTTCACAGCACGTTGTGCCAAAACCGAACCAGAAGTGGTTGAATAATTCAAGAGGACTATGGTTGCCTTTTTAAATTTTGTGTTTGTGTTATTGATTTTTCTTCTAGATTCTTGTAGGCTTCATTGAGATATTCTATAGCAAATGGTCCGCTAAGAAATAAAACAAATACTATTAAAAAGGTCCCATCAAACAAAGTATGATGAGTTTTTTTATATTGATCTTGAATAATAAAAGAATTGTTGCAAAGATACTATTGTGCTCGATACACTTAGCGAAGCACCGACTCAAACATGGCTCAAATTTGTCGTGGTGTTTCGTAAGGGTGTGTCTTGGGATAATCTATCACACTTGAGACAATTTGATTCCACACATGTCCAAAGACATATGCAAAACCCTCTAAAACTGGCCCAAAATCGCCCCCGTGTCAACACCGAGTCTTCTCCAAACAAACTCAAATTTTTTCCTAGGAAATGATAGTTTAATAGTTAGAAATCATATTTTGGTCATTGGCCATCCTTTGTACAATTTTCACCCCACGTTGTGCCAAAGCCGAACCACAAGTGGTTGAATAATTCAAAAGGACTATGGTTTCCTTTTTGAATTTTGTGTTTGTGTTACTGTTTTTTCTTCTAGATTCTTGTATGCTTCTTTGAGATTTATATAGCAAAGAGTCCGTTAAAAAATAAAATAATACTATTAAATGGGTTCCACCAACCAAAGTACGATGAGTTGTTTTATATTGATATTGAATAAATAAAAAATTGGTGCAACAACACTATGGTGCTCGAAATACTTAGCGAACCACTTACTCGAAAATGGCTCAAATTTGTCATGGGGCATCTTAAGGGTGTGTCTTGGGAATATCAATCACATTTGTGTCAATTTGATGCCACATATGAAAAAGGACACATGTAGAACCCTCTAAAACTAGCCCGGAATCGCCCCCGTGTCAGGATCGAGTCTTCTCCGAGCAAACTCAAATTTTTTCCTAGCAAATGATAGTTTTAATAGTTAGAAATCATATTGTGGTCATTTGTCATCCTCTATACGAGTTTCACTCCACGTTGTGCCAAAACCGAAGCACGGGTAGTTAAATAATTCAAGAGGACTGAGGTTGCCTTTTTGAATTTTGTGTTTATGTTATTGATTTTCCTTCTAGATTCTTGTATGCTTCATTGAGATTTTGTATAGCAAAGGGTCCGTTAATAATTAAAGTAAATACTATTAAAAATGTCCCATCAATCAAAGTACGATGAGTTTTTTATATTGATCTTGAATAATTAAAGAATTGGTACAAAGACACTATTGTGCTCGAAACACTTAGCGAAGCACCGACTCGAAAATGGCTCAAATTTGTCGTGGGGCTTCCTAAGGGTGTGTCGTCGGAATATCTATCACACTTGAGACAATTTGATGCCACATATGTCCAAAGACACATGCAAAACCCTCTAAAACTAGCCCGGAATCGCCCCCGTGTCAACACCGAGTCTTCTCTAAACAAAGTCAAATTTCTTCCTAGGAAATGATAGTTTTAATAGTTAGAAAACATATTTTGGTCATTCACCATCCTTTGTTCAAGTTTCACCAAACGTTCCAAAACCGAACCGCAGGTGGTTGAATAATTAGAGAGCACTATGGTTTCCTTTTTGAATTTTGTGTTTGTGTTATTGTTTTTCCTTCTAGATTCTTGTTTGCTTCATTGAGATTTATATAGCAAAGGCTCCGTTAAGAAATAAAGTAAATAATATTAAAAGGGTGCCATCAACCAAAGTACGATGAGTTTTTTTATATTGATATTGAATAATTAAAGAATTGGGTCAAAAACACTATGGTGCTCGAAACACTTAGCGAAGCACCGACTCGAAAATGGCTCAAAAATGGCTCAAATTTGACGTGGGGCTTCCTAAGGGTGTATCTTGGGAATATCAATCACATTTGAGACAATTTGATGCCACATATGACCAAAGACACTTGCAAACCCTCTAAAACTAGCCCGGAATCGCTCCCGTGTCAGCACCGGGTCTTCTCTAAATAAACTCAAATGTTTTCCGAGGAAATGATAGTGGGAATAGTTAGAAATCATATTTTGGTCATTGGCCATCCTATGGTTTCCTTTTTGAATTTTCTGTTTGTGTTATTGATTTTTCATCGAGATTCTGTTATGCTTCATTGATATTTATATAGCAAAGGATCCGTTAGGAAACAAATTAAATATTATAAAACGGGTTCCATCAACCAAAGTACGATGAGTTTTTTATATTGGTATTGAATAATTAAAGAATAGGTGCAAAAACACTATGGTGCTCAAAACACTTAGCGAAGCACAGACTCAAAAATGGCTCAAATTTGTCGTGGAGCAATCTAAGGGTGTGTCTTGGGAATATCAATCACATTTAAGACAATTTTATACTACATATGACCAAAGACACTTGCAAAACCTTCTAAAACTAGCCCGGAATCGCCCCCTTGTCAGCACCGAGTCTTCTCCGGGCAAACTCAAATTTTTTTTGCCGAGGAAATGATAGTTGGAATAGTAAGAAATCATATTTTTGTCATGGTCCATCCTTTGTACGGTCTTCACCCCACGTTGAGCCAAAACCGAACCCCAGGTGGTTCAATAATTCAAGAGGACTATGGTTTACTTTTTGAATTTTGATTTTGTGTTATTGTTTTTTCATCTAGATTCTTGTATGCTTCATTGAGAATATATAGAAAAGGGTCCGTTAAAAAACAAAGTAAACACTATAAAAAGGGTTCCATCAAGCACAACACGATGAGTTTTTTATTTTGATATTGAATAAATAAAGAATTGGTGCAAAAACACTAAGGTGCTCGTAACAGTTAGCGAAAGCACCGACTCAAAAATGTCTAAAATTTGTCGTGGGGCTTCCTAAGGATGTGTCTTGGGAATATCAATCACACTTGAGACAATTTGATGCCACATATGTCCAAAGACACACGCAAAACCCTCTAAAACTATCCCGGAATCGCTTTCGTGCCAGCATCGATTCTTCTCCCAGCAAACTCAAATTTTTTCCGAGCAAATGATAGTTTTAATAGTTAGAGATCATATTTTAGTCATTGGCCATCCTTTGTACGAGTTTCACCCCACGTTGTGCCAAAAACGAACCACAGGTGGTTGACTAATTTAAGAGGACTATGGTTTCCTTTTTGAATTTTGTGTTTGTGTTATTCTTTTTTCTTCTAGATTCTTGTATGCTTCATTGAGATTTATATAGCAAAGGCTCCGTTAATAAATAAAGTAAATACTATTAACAGGGTGCTATCAACCAAAGTACGATGAGTTTATTTATATTGATATTGAATAAGTAAAGAATAGGTGCAATAACACTATGGTGCTCGAAACACTTAGCGAAGCACCGACTCGAAAATGGCTCAAATTTGTCGTGGGGCTTCATAAGGGTGTGTCTTGGGAATATCAATCACATTTGAGACAATTTGAGGCCACATAAGACCAAAGACACATGCAAAACCCTCTAAAACTCAGGAATCGGCCCCGTGTCAGCACTGAGTCTTCTCCGAGCAAACTCAAATTGTTTTCGAGCAAATGACAGTTTTAATAGTTAGAAATCATATTTTTGTCATTGACCATGCTTTTTTGCGAGTTTCACCCAATGTTGTGCCAAAACCGAATCACAGGTCGTTCAATAATTCAAGACCACTATAGTTTCCTTTTTTAATTTTATGTTTGTGTTATTGTTTTTTCTTCTAGATTCTTGAATGCTTCATTGTGATTTATATAGCAAAAGGTCCGTTAAAAAGTAAAGTAAATATTATTAAGAGGTTCACATCAACCAAAGTACTATGAGTTTTTTTTATATTAATATTGAATAATTAGAGAATTGGTGCAAATACACTATGGTGCTCAAAATATTAGCGAAGCACCGACTCGAAAAATGGCTCAAATTTGTTTTGGGGCATCCTAAGGGTATGTCTTGGGAATATCAATCCCATTTGAGACAATTTGATGCCACATATAACGAAAGACACAAGCAAAACCGTCTAAAACTAGCCCGGAATCACCCCCATTTCAGCACACCGAGTCTTCTCCGAGCAAACTCAAATTTTTCCCGATCAAATGATAGTTTTAATAGTTAGAAATCATATTTTGGACATTTTCCCTTCTTTGTACGAGTTTCACTCTCTTCTGTGCCAAAACCGAAGAACCGGTAGTTGAATAATTCAATAGGACTATGGTTGCCTTTTTGAATTTCGTGTTTGTGTTATTGTGTTTTTCTTCTAGATTCTTGTATGCTTCATTGATATTTTGTTTAGCAAAGGGTCCGTTAAGAATTAAAGTAAATATTATTGAAAAGGTCCCATCAACCAAAGTACGATGAGTTTTTTTATATTGATATTGAATAATTAAATAATTGGTGCAAATACACTATGGTGCTCGAAACACTTAGCGAAGCACCGACACGAAAATGGCTCAAATTTGTCATGCAGCTTCCAAAGGGTGTGTCTTGGGAATATCAATCACACTTGACACAATTTGATGCCACATATATCCAAAGACACAAACAAAACACTCTTAAACTAGCCCGGAATAGCCCATGTGTCAGCACCAAGTCTTCTCCAAGCAAACTCAAATTATATAGGAGCAAATGATAGTTTTAATAGTAAGAAATAATATTTTGGTCATTAGCCATCCTTTGTGCGAGTTTCACCCCACGTTGTGCCAAAACCGAACCACAGGTTGGTGAATAATTCAAGAGGACTATGGTTTCCTTTTTGAATTTTGTGTTTGTGTTATTGTTTTTTCTTCTAGATTGTTGTATGCTTCATTGAGATTTATATAGCAAAGGGTCAGTTAGGAAATAAAGTAAATACTATTAAAAGGGTTCCATCAACCAAAGTACGATGTGTTTTTTTTTATATTGATATTGAATAATTAAAGAATTGCAGCAAAAACACTATGGTGCTCGAAACACATAACGAAGCACCGACTCGAAAATGGCCCAAATTTGTCGTGGGGCATCCTAAAGGTGCGGCTTGGGAATATCAATCACATTTGAGACAATTTGATGCCACATATGACCAAAGACACATGCAAAACCCTCTAAAACTAACCTGGAATCGCCCACGTGATAGCACCGAGTCTCCTCCTAGCAAACCCATATTTTTTCCGAGCAAATGTTTGTTTTAATAGTTTGAAATCATATATTTGTCATTTGCCATCCTTTGTACAATTTTCACTTCACGTTGTGCCAAAACCGATGCACAGGTAGTTGAATAATTCAAGAGAACTATGGTTGCCTTTTTAAATTTTGTGTTTGTGGTATTGATTTTTCTTCTAGATTCTTGTATGCTTCATTGAGATTTTGTTTAGAAAAGGTTCCGTTAAGAATTAAATTAAATATTAATAAAAAGGTTCCATAAACCAAAGCATGATAGGTTTTTTTATATTGATATTGAATAATTAAAGAATTGTTGCAAAGACACTATGGTGCTCGAAACACTTAGCGAAGCACCGACTAAAAAATGGCTCAAATATGTTGTGGGGCTTCCTAAGGGTATGTCTTGGGAATATCCATCACACTTGAGACAATTTGATGCCACATATGTCCAAAGACACATGCAAAACCGTCTAAAACTAGCCCTGAATCGCCCCCGTGTCAGCACCGAGTCTTCACCGAGCAAACTCAAAATTTTTCCGAGCAAATGATAGTTTTAATAGTTAGAAATAATATTTTTGTCATTGTCCATCATTTGTGCGAGTTTCACCC
>JBBYHQ010000014.1:2864875-2878467 GCA_038382645.1 Spergularia azorica
GCGGGGATTACTTGAATCTGATGAGTCCGTGGAGAACTGTATGGATGAGGCCGTACATGTGCAAATGCCGCACGCTTTACGACGCTTGTTTGCCACTATTCTCATATTCTGCAACCCTGCTGAGCCTAAAAAATTATGGGAGAAATACTACGAAGCACTTTCTGAAGACTATAGGAGGCAATATCCGCGCAATGAACAAAGGGCGCTTCAGCTTACCACGCAAAAAGTCGAGGAGTATTTAGAAGGGATGGGTAAAACGTTCAGTGACTTTGGCCTTGATGACCTGCACGATTTACAAGATCATTCCTTAAGACAAAGCCGAGACGTTATGGACGCATTGGATGCCCCGATCCCTGAAGCGTGCTGGCGTGCTAGCAAAGAGCTTAACTCTGGACAGAAGATAACTTACAAGGCCATTGTTCGGCGTGTCAAAGACGGGAAACAAGGTGCTTTTTTCATAGATGGACCCGGAGGGACTGGTAAGACGTTTTTATATTGTGCATTCTATGCAAAACTTCGCTCTATGGGGAAAATATGCGTACCAACAGCGTCATCCGGCATTGCTGCTTCAAATATACCAACGGGGCGTACTGCACATTCACGGTTCAAAATTCCAACAGATGAACAAGGCTCAATATCATGTAGCGTCACAAAACAGAGTGGGGTGGCCACTTTATTGATGGAGGCTTCTCTGATCATATGGGACGAAGCTTCCATGGCAAGAAAGGATAATATAGAGGCTGTTGATATGCTCTTGCGTGACCTTTGTAATGCTGACGTTGTGCTTGGGGGGAAAGTGGTCGTTTTTGGTGGTGATTTCCGCCAGGTCTTACAGTGTTACCACGAAGAACCCAACATGAAGCAATTGAGGCAAGCCTGGTCAGCTCACATATTTGGCCAGACTTAGAGAGGTATAGTCTGACTGAAAATGTAAGGGCTCGAGAGGATCCTGCTTTCTCCGAATTTCTACTCAATTTGGGAAATGGATCCCTGCAAACGCAATGTACAGGGGCTGTACAAGTACCACAAGATCTAATGCTTCAGTGTCCAGAAGGACAGAATGTCGTGGATGTTCTATCGGATTACATCTTTCCAGAGCTTGGTGATTTTGCAGTATCGCCGGAGGTGTTCACGCAGAGGGCTTTATTGACACCGAGGAATGATGACGTTGATGCGATTAATAGTAGGCTAATACGCAAATTCCCGGGCTGCCCTCATATATACATGGGCTTTGACAGTGTGGTGGATGATAATTGCACGTTATACCCAACAGAGTTTCTCAACACACTATGTCCGGGAGGGATGAGTCCGCACGAGCTTGTTCTTAAAGAGAACTGCCCCGTCATTTTATTGCGCAACTTAGACCCAGCGGCAGGACTTTGTAATGGAACGCAGTTGATATGCAAGAGGTTTTCCAGGAATATGATCGAGTGCGAAATATCAACTGGCCAGTATAAAGGAGAACACGTGTTCTTGCCAAGGATCATACTCAGGCCATCGGCATCGTCTAAATACCCATTCCAATTCCAACGGAGACAGTTCCCCATCAAATTGAGCTTCGCCATGAATATTAACAAAGCACAGGGGCAAACCCTCCAACGTGTGGGAGTGTATCTACCGAAACCTTGTTTCTCGCATGGCCAATTATATGTGGCCCTTTCACGGGCCAGGACAGCACATCAATTAAAGATAATTGTTGGGGAGACTGCAGAAGAGTCCTCGACTACGACATCTGTTCAGAATGTTGTTGCATTTGGAGTCCTAAGGAGGTCGGGGATAATACCGGCTTAGAAATCTTGGTGGGATATCAAACTAGCCTTCCATACGAATATTATTTGTTTGTGTGCATTCAAATCTCAATAAAACTGAGCAACAAGATATTTATGTGTTTTTAGTCATTTGTTGGGGTTCTTCTATGCGGAATTATAGTGAACTGAGTGCGTACTCTGACTTTACATTAATCGTCAGCTTTTTGTGATTGGTGTCAACTTAACTCTGGTTTTATGTTATTGTGCAGGTCAAATTAATTCGAGAAATTTAAACCATGCAGGGCTCGTATCACAGGTTAGGCTGCTGTTGCACATCTTGTTATCCCTACACCCGGTGCTTAGTGATATTCAAGTCCGTGTGATTTCTAATATCGTTATCATGCTGATTATTCATTGTTGGTGCAGGTAGTCAGTGTGCCAGGGAAATCTAGCTGCGGGCAGGGTGCTCGAATACCGCGGTCATTGTCATGCACTGTCCTCTTTTTAAATTAACTGTTTTAATTAGCCCTGTTACGACTGCACCTTTCCTTTCTTACACCAAGTGTCCTTAAGTCTGGATTGTAGAGCATTGTCTCTTTTCTGGTGTGTTGGCGTGCTGCTGAGGCACCCAAACTACATGGTACTCGATGTACATTAGTGTTATGGTCAGCCTTTTACGGTGTCAATTTATGGTGTGTTTCTCAATTCTGCAGCTTATTTCAATATCCCTACCCACTTTTTATTTGTGTATTGGTGATGTCTCTGCTCGTGCAAACGCTACTGTTTGTTGCGGTTTTTGCATTAACACTCGAACATGTCAGATATCGTACTTCTACAGCTGCTAGCATTCCAGGGGGTGTGATTAGAGTAGTGATATCATCCATGTTTACATTTTCTTCCTGTGTACAGGGTCATGTCACCAAGTCCAAGTGGATGCAGGTATTTCAAAAGTTTAAACACTCGGAACTAACACCGGGGTTTCCTTTCTTACCATCAACAACTTTGTAGTGTTCTAGGTTCTTACATATCTCATGAACGATGTCTTCACTTGAAGATTTGAGAATGAAGTTATATTGACAAAGGTGGTAAACTGCATGGATCGTTCTGTTGTTATAGATTGTCGTATGGGTTTTTTATGTGTTGTTTTAAATCTACTTCTGCCATCTAATAGTGAAAGTATACAGGTCCTTGGCAATGCTGCTAAATTAGATCCTGCAATTGTAAGATGCAATGGTCAAGAACCACTACGTCAAAAACGAGCTTCGAGAACCCCCCTAAGAGAACGTACTTAAGCGAAACCGTTCTCTTAAAGTATAAGAGAACGGTTCCATTAAAAACAGATCTTAAATGTATTTTTCGGAAAAAGCTTTGAAAAAAAATTAGACCTAAGAGAATGGTTCTAGACAAAACCGTTCTCTTATATCCAGTCAAAATAAGGACCAACAAAAAGAGAACAGTTCTATATAAAACCGTTCTCTTAGGCCCACTTACAAAAACGGTTGTAGACTAAATCGTTTTATTAACCTTAGGTAAATTAAAGAAAAAAAGACAAAGAAAATAAACTCCCCCATCAACCTCGTCATTTCCGCCTCCCCCCTTTATTTCTTCTCATAACTCTATCTCTCTCCTCACCATCTTATTAATTTCTTCTCATTATTTCCCCCCTCCATTAACATACGTTATCATCAACCTCACCATCATCAACCTCATCACTTTCTTCGTCGATCAACCCCTTTTTTTCCCGTAGATCTTGTCCTGCTAGTGTGGCTTTCGTCCCCTCCACCTTACGCCTTTCCGATGACCGATTTTCAGCCACAATACCGCCGCCGTTCGTTCATGGTATTAAAATTTTGATTATTTGTTTTTGTTTTAAGTTTCTTAAAAGCTTTGTGCATTGTAAACTTTTGTCAGATAAGTGTTTCATTTGATATGAGAATTCATGTTTGGGGATGATGGGGGTAATATAAATTGGAGTTTTCAGATCTACATTTTATTTAATTTCAGATTTCGTTTTCATTTCAAATTGGAGATTCGGGCCGAGAAGAGTTGAGAAGGCCAGGTTTTGCCGTTTATCAGGTGGTTTTTCTAATTATTTTTATCCATTGGCTTTTTATTTTAATTCTTAAATCTGTGTTTTTTCTTTCTTGTGTTCAGAACGACGAACAAAAACCTAGATGTAAAGTATGGAAGAAGATGAACAAGACGTGGCAACAAGATTTAAAAATAGTGTTAGGTTTATATCTTGGGTTAGTGTTTTTATCATTTATGCAGCTTTTGTAGATTTTTCGCTGTAATTTTTGTTCTACTGATTTGTATGAACAAGATCTCGTATAATCAATTTAATGGGAGTTATATGCCCAGATTTTAATCGTGAGATTTTTTTGTATTTGATGATGTTTTTTGGTGTTGGTTGGTGTTAATGTCGTTGTAATTTGAGTTATGGGTTAAGGGTCCTGTGTTGGGGTTGGGAAATGAGGAATTTGCGAGAAAAACTTTTTTTTTTTTTTTTAAAAACGGGTACCTATTAGAACGGTTCTTATCTTACCCATCGACATACTAGATCGGTTTCTCTATAAACCGTTTTCTTACACCAAAGAGAACGGTTTTTACTGTAACCGTTCTGGAAGAGTTTAAGAACGGTTTGGAACCGTTCTCTTACCCTTTAAGTACAGTCGTCTACAGTCGTACAACCGTTCTCCTTAGCTTTAAGCGAACCGTTCTTGTAGGCCAAATTTGACGTAGTGAACACACTACTACAAAACGCTATATAGACATGGGACTTTTAAACGCATAGACGTCTTTTTTCGTTTCGACGTTAAGTTGGGTGACATCTATTGAAAAGCAATAGACGTCGGTTTTAAATCCCATGTGGTTCACTTTTATACACATGGGTTTTTATCAAAAAATCGATGTCTATGTGCTCTAAAGATGTCGGACTTCCTGGGAAAACCCATGTCTATTGGGTACTTTGGACATCATTTTTATCAGAAATCCCATGTCTATCCTTCAACTAAATTTTAAAAAAAAAATTCGGACCCAACATAAACGTTAGGTAAACGTCGTTAGGTAAACATTATCTGTCATTGAAGAGAGAATATGAATAATTAACTTTTCAAAGGAATCAAATAATCAATAAAACTATACAAGTTTGCATAATGACACAAGTATTGATAAACAAAGAACTAGAGATCTAAAACAAGATCTAGAACACTAGTACAAAAAAAAAATACAGAGGGACTACATCTGGAAAAGAAGATTAGAATGTCGTTTTCTTCAAAGTTCATTCTTCTTGCTTCGCGACCAATAACACGTCATATTTGAGAAAGGAGAATCACAAATAATGACTTAATTTTAGCCTTTAACCTCATCAAACACACAAAAAAATAACAAAGAAAAAAAAACCTAACTTAATTTTTATACAGGTATTTGATACATAATTTAAACAAAAAAAAACCTAATTTCTAATAAAGAGACTCTAAGTTTACAGCAATATATAATCAAACCCAAATTTCAAATCTAAAGCCTCAAATTATGAAGAAGTAGAAATTGAGATCTATGTTTCTTGAAGGATATTAGAAAAAAAAATAAAAATAAAAATCGGTCATACCTTAAACAAACAGATCTTCTCCTAGATCAAACATGCAACAAGATTTCGGTCCAAAAAACTTGACTAAAAGATTCGAGCTGAATCACCATTGCTCCACTGCCGCACAAAATTTCTTCAAAGCAATCAACTATTTCCTATTATTGAAGATTAATATTGATTGAAATGATGGTTGGTTTTGATTGAAAAAGAAAGATGAATAGATATAGATAACTTGTATGAAGAGGAGAGAGAGAGAAGTGTGCTAATAGAGATCGGGAATATGGAGAGAGAGAGAGAGAGAGAGAGAGAGAGAGAGAGAGAGAGAGAGAGAGAGAGAGGGGAGAGAGAGAGAGAGCGAGAGAGATGGGGGATAAATGAAAGAACAAAAAATGATTTGATTTTTGAAAAGGCAGGCTAAGCGGCTCTTAGGGTTGAGATATAGACATCGGTTATTTCGTGTATTTATTTTAAGATATTTTGAGCAAATTTTCGAATATGAATAGACATGGGTTTTAATAAAAGTATCACGTCTATATAGATGTAATGCACATCGGATTTTACAAAAAATCCCATGTCTATTAATGCACATGGGTTTTTTGTATAACAACTCATGTCTATTAATTGGTCAAAATTGCAAAAATGCCACCGGTTCCTCATAGACATCGGTTTTCCTAAAATCCGATGTCTATATAGTGATGTCTATAAATGATTTTGTAGTAGTGACATGTGTAGTATTGCCCTCTCATTCGTAACAGGTTCGCTTCGCACTTTTCAATTCTTGTGCCACTGCTCATTTGCCTCGAGTATTTACAGGTTCTGTTCATACAATTAACCCTTGCGTCCAATCTATTCAACTGCAGACACTTGGAGAACGAGTATGCCAATATAAACGTCACGGAGTTCAATTAGAGGTGATCTGATATTAGATTATTCTTCTTACACCGTAGTTGCCAGGCCATTTGGCCGTGCTTTACTTACTCTGTTGACAATTACATATTTGCTCTCGTGGTAGGCCCATGGATAATAGAATCAAAGGTAAATATAAGGCGTGGGTTAGCTGCAAAGTCACCGAACAGGAACACAAAGAACAAGGTAACAAGTAAATTATAATGTATTTCCTCCGTTTAATCCCCTGTTTTATGCTTCTTTCAACCTGATGTCGTTAACCCTGCTTAAGGCATGCCTCGTACCAACTACACTAATTCCTTATTAATTCAATTAACTACGTGCTGGATGGCTTACCAATACTGAGAATTTCAAAGTAGGTGTGGTAAGTAACTGCTGGAATGAATCACTAAATTGTTGGTGGGGAAATTGTTACGGAATTCAGATTTATTTCGGGTAGGGTCTAACCATTATTTGGCAAATGATCAAATTAATGATGTGCCGGGGATGGAAAGGGAGAGGGGGGGAATGAAAGGAGAGAAATGGTATATGTGCATGTGAAAACTCTCTCCCGTTAGCGACCCGAGGAGTAGAGTCGAAACTCTATCAGAGAAGGGTCTGAAGTCGTGATGTATAATTGTTCATTAGGAATGTTTGAGAATCTCGTGGTCTATTCTCTAAACAGTTCTTCTCAGTCGCTTATGTTGTCGTTACTCTCTTCCCTCTTTTTTGTTTTTCGACTTGCTTTTGTTTCCCAACTCCCCTTTAATCTTATATGCTATGCTTTGGTAGTTTTAGTTAGCATTTCCAATAAAATTAGGTTTAAGCTCTGTAAGAGGCAAGACGTCCAGGGTTGAGGGGGAAAAAATTAATTCAGTGTGTTCTAAAAATCGGTTGTATTTATGACCAGTTCGTGTTTGCGGGTGCCCAAGGCACGGGGTTTCCCATGTAGGAAATATATAAATTCTGTTCTGCACACATACGACATCAGTTACTCGGAAATGCCATTACATGTACAAGAGCTTCCATTGTAGCTGTTTAATTGCTTTGCTGCCATACTATACACCAGTTATTAGTTCATTCATGATCAGATGCAACTAAGGATGACCAGAACCATATAGTTGCGTTAACTAAATCACTGTACAGCTAGATTAGTTTAATGGTTGTTGATGCACTCATAGCAGAGTTCAGGTGGCGTGTGGAGGGGTTAATTATGGGAATTTGTGAGGGTGATTATGCATTGGATTATGAGTTCCCATGTATTAGTATTATATGTGCAATGGAAACTGAAAAGCAAATATGAACCCACCAAAAATCGACAGCTCAACCCGATTTGACAGCTCCTTTATCTGAAGATACAGATTTCTGCTTTATGCTCAGAAAGGACAAAGTGTTGTAGAAAACGTCAGTTTCACCCTCTTTTATATAATGGATGTCTTTCACCCATCTCTCTTAATTACAATAATTCATTTCTTTGTTTTTGGGTTAAGGAAAAAAAACAGTAGGCAAGGAGAGGCATACTTTTCAACCAAAAAAAGGTAATCACATTCCTTTGGTTTTTTCATTTAATTCTGTGTAATGAATATGATGTGCCTCTATGTACTTCTCTTCCAAAAAACATGATTTGTTCTTATTTTATGGCTGCTTTTCTGAATCTTTTTGACCTTATTTTGCCTAAAAGTACTATCTCAACTGCATACTTAATGTGCTGCCATGTTCTAGAACCTTCATAAAACAAGTAGCTGTCTATTTCATGAAGCACTCTAATTTACATTAGTGTCTAGCTCAATCTTGGTACTTATGTGCAGTGAAAAGTTCATTTTTGTTGTATGCTAAACCTGCTACTGCAGCTCGGAACAAGGTCTCCTAAAAGTAATAATACAAATTTTGTTCGGGATGTGCTATTTTATTCTATAAAAAGAAAAATGAATATACGCAATTTAATGGCTGTTAGCGTAGTGTCGAGGCGAATGGCACGGCTTTTCTGAATCAACATCGAATAACAGGTTATGCAATTAGAAACAGTGTCCGTGTCAATGCAGAGTGTATAATGTTAAGAAAAAATTACCAGTTGTATCGTATGCGATTGTTTGCGTATTCTGTTGTTCCGAGTCGTAGACAATAGTTCACAATGTGTGTGCATGTGTGTCATTGGAAAAGTGACGGCTATGCATACGTGCATGGTGAACAGGAGATACTTATTCATATTCGGCTGTTCCTTCCTTTTTGTTGTTTCCAATTCATTTGATTCTGCTCACCTGTATAGATTACCTATATACATTGCCGGAGTTCCATGTCACCATTGTATTTGTATGCAGGATGGTGAAACCAGAGAAGACATACCTCAAAGACCTCAATGATCGTAGCGGACCTTACACGGTCAAGGTCAAGGTCATCGACAAATCCAGAAAACAGACCTCCCCTAAAACTAAGTACCAGATGATCACTTTTGAAGATGAAGAGGTAATAAAAGTTACATACCAATCCCACTTCCTGTTTCATATCTTTATTTGCCTTCGCTGCTAATAATGCGCTTCAATTTCAGGGCCATCAAATGAAGGCGACTTTGTTCAACGATGACATTGATGCTTATGACAAGGTCATTGGAAACCAGCGTATCTACGATCTCTCAAATGCCATTGTTAGGCCGATACCAAAGAAATTCCTTAGAGCAAATGCTGAGATCAAGTACCAGCTCACTTTTGGCACCAGAACTGTGATCCAGCAGGTGGGGACCTTTGAGGAAGCAGGGGAGCCTAACTACCTAACAATAGCAGATGTGCCAAGAGCTTCAGGCGGCGATGAGCGATTCAGTAAGACTTTAATCCATACTAGCAGCTACAACATTACGCCCACACCTAAACTCCTTCACTTTATTGATCATGTCTGTGTTGCTGGTCAATTTAATACACAGGCATTATTGGCGTGCCAATATACATTCAACCCACACAGAATGTGAGAGCATGACAGGAAGATGAAGTCCAAGTCCGTGAGCTCGTTGTGCTAGACAATAGGTACAATTCGAAACCTTTTTATCATTAGGTCGTTCAGAAAACTAAAAAAAAAAGGCCCTTGGGAAAAAAAACGGCCGGGTATAATTCAATGTAATTCAGACAAAATACTTTTACAACCTGCCATGCACTTTCCCTCTTACTCCAGTACATCAAATTAACATACGCATTCAGTTCTACGTAAACGTAAATTTTTTCTGTTTTTTGTTGGGGTATGAGCAATTTACATTCACCTAACAAGCAACAACTTTGGGTTTGTGTGGCTCGAATGTCATGAACAGCTCTGGTCGCAGCGTGTTGATTTCCCTTTGGAAAGACCTTGCTGTGGATGTTGGTGACAAGTTGGAGGGACTACTACCTGCTTATCCTGTTGTCGTGTTCACAGCTCTAAAGCCATCAAGCTACAAAGGTAATCCCTATCCTATTCTGCTGTTCTGAAAGACAAACACATGCAAAATAATGCT
Source organism: Spergularia azorica (assembly GCA_038382645.1). NCBI lineage: Eukaryota > Viridiplantae > Streptophyta > Magnoliopsida > Caryophyllales > Caryophyllaceae > Spergularia > Spergularia azorica. The sequence goes on from JBBYHQ010000014.1 coordinate 2,874,570, forward strand.
TGTGCGTAATGGTGCAGGCTTTTCGCTGTCGACCACTATATGTACTATGGTCGGCTTTGAGTCCAGGGGCGCACAGGCTGCGGAGCTGACAAAATGGTCAGTTCTCTATCACTATCCTTAACTGAAATGTGTGTGTCTTAGATCGTACTGCTTCGCTGCAATTTAATGTACAATTAACTACTCGTAGGGCAAGCGACAACAGGGTCATGCTGACCAATTAAACAGCTTCAATATGCAACGCAAGGAATCCGATCAAAGCAAGAGAGGACCATCACCTTGGCCGACCTTAAGGCAAAGACGGTAAGGCATCCATGTTGGCTGAACAATACACTCTGATAGTTGCCCTTGGTGCTTAATAGACAACTAACCAAATGTGTTTCAATATATTGTAGGCTGAGGACCTGTGGCAGGAGGATGGTTTCTGGATCAATATTGTGATCCCAGAATTCGATATTAATGATGGCCGCGCATATTACGCATGCAGTAAATGCGGCAAGAACAGCCACTGTGCAAAGGATGTAACTTTTGACTGTCCAGACTGCTATGAAAAGGGGGTGAAGTCAATCTCCAAGTCAGTCCTTGTGAATAGTTTAATTTCACAACTATTTGACACAAGTTATTAATCTCATGCTAAGTTTTTGACACTTTCAATTGTGCAGATTTGGCATCACATTTGAAGGAACTGATGACACAGGCTCTATGACCTTCTCTGCTTATACAGCCGATACAGAAAAGATCTTGGCAATTACTGCCGATGAGCTTTACGCCAAAGACAGAGATGTAAGTTCCACCCTTGCTAAATCCCGTTTATAGTTCGTTTGTCTGAGGTCATTCGATTTCAATTGCAATCATAATGTCATCTTCCATTAGAAGTAGCCGGTTCCTGATCAACGGCATACTAACCTTGATTCCCATCTGCTTTAACTTGGGCAACCAAGTGAAATATGCTTTTCATTGTGCGGTAGTTCATGTGCGGTATCTATACTGTGTAATTTCCGACAACAGACAAACTGACAAAACTCTAAACAAATCTTTAATGTCACAAGAGCAGTATCGATTCTTTGTGAAGGTTAAGGAGGAGCTAAGGACGCAGAAAATATGCCTCGAGCTAGGACCGGCCATGGCCCTCAACATCATTTACGTTCTCAAGTGGGGTCTAAAGGGTGCGAGTCGGGTGGAGTAAGCAGATCACTAGCGAATACCTCATTTTGAATCTGCTCCGAATGTATTCTATCGCACCACCGAGTCTATTCGCTGTGACTTTCAGCTGGGAGCGCACACAGATACTGATAGCTTGGGGCTACTGCAACTTCAGTGAACTCTGAAGTGGAGTTGTGGTATTTTGCAATGCCCCATTCACATCTACTGTTAATGTGCCTATGCTCATATTGGCTGCATATTATGTAATAGACTACCCCGACTCATGACTGAACATCTAGGACAAATCGTGTCCGCTACTTTCGTTTTAGCTCCGAACAATTTATTGCTTTGGTTTGATGAACATCTATCTATGTAATTAATGGTGTGCCTAAGTTTTAAGTTTTTCAAAGGCAACTACTTCTACAATGCAGGAAATGGTTGTTATCCGCACATAGTCAGCACACATTCGAAAGAATTGTGCCCAAGTACGACCGATTGAATACGAAACGCAAAAATGTTGGGGGGCCGCGCGCACAACTAGTGAACTCAAAAGAGTACATAGTATCCTTAATAGCAGGATATCCCCTTCTTCATTTTGAATTATTATTAAGGTAGCTGCTACCGTGGTTTAGGGGTGGCAAATGGGTTGTTGGGTCGGTTTCGAGTCGGGTTATGCCGGGTTGGTTCGTATCAGGTCGGGTCATACCGGGTCAGATGATCATTCGGATCGGTTTCGGGTTGGGTCGGGTCGGTTTTGGGTCGGTTCTATCGAGTAAATTTTGTGCCAGATCGGGTTGATTTTGAGTCTAATCACAACCGGTTTTAGTTACTAATATTCATTTATGGACGTTAGTTATATTTCTGGTATTACAAGTCGGGTCATTATCGGCTGACAGGACGTAGGGTCGGGTCATTATCGGGTTGTAGTGGTTCTGGTCATCATCGGGTCGGGTCTTGTCGGATATGGTTGATCACAATTTCGAGTATTATCGGGTTAGATTTTTGGGTCAAGATTAGGGTCGGGTCGGGTTTGCCAGCCCTACCGTGGTTGGAAGGATAGCCTGATTTATTATTGTAACGTTTTCTTACCTATTTGGCCATTTGAAAGAAACAAAATAAAAAAAATTATGAACTCAAGAGGGTATATCCGACATTTGGGAACTAAATTTTAGTGTTTAACGCGTTACTACTCTTGCTTGTGCAACAATCAAAGAGAAGCAACCATTCAATTCAACCAATAAGGTCAAACATCCATCCAATTCAAGCTTAAAGAAGAGTCAATGGCGTGGGGACCCTCGATAGTCGAGGCCTCCAATATTTCCAAGTTATCACGCACGCTTTGGCAACACAAGATAAACTTCTGAATTTTTTTTTAGTTGGTTACCTTGACATGGTACTAGAGGTGGCAAACGGGTGGGTTGAGTCGGGTTCGGGTCGGATGATTTCGGGTTCGAATCATAATCGATTCGGGTTCATTCGGATCATGTAAGCTTTCGGATCAGGTCGGGTTGGGTCGGGTCATGCCGGGTTGAGACTGATACCGGAACTCGGGTCACATTGGGTCGGGTTTAATCGGCATCGGGTGCCCATGGGTCGGGTAATTTCGGTTAGTTGATCTTATCGGGTCAATAAATGAAATATAATTATTTTTGGTTCATATAAATGATATTTTAAATTATTTTTGGTTCATATGATAGAATTCACTTTTTAAAGTTTTTGGATCCAAAATTAAGCGCTTAATGTTTATATGGAATTATTTGTTTTCTCTCCATACTTAAAACTAATTACGTGATTCCCTCCAATATAAAAATTTCATATTATTTTCAATTCCCTCCAAATATACATTTTATGAGTCATTTGCCAAACCCTAAACGATAGAGTTGTAAATTTATGCATCGTATGATTAGTTTATAATTGTGATTTGCGAATACTATAGTACAGTTTTCAATAAAAACTTTATATATCTGGTTCTAACCAGATAATCGGGTCCTAATCAATGCGGGTACTATTCGAGTCGGGTTTTAATCAAGTCGGGTGTTGCCGGGTTCGGGTTATATCGGTTACGGGTATATTCGGGTATCGGGTTATGTCGGATAAGATCGGGTCGGTTACGGGTTGCATCCTTTTGTCATGTAAGCGGGTGTCGGGCGGGTCGGGTATCGGATGGGTTGGGTCGGTTTTCTCGGGTCGGGTCGGGTTTTGCCACCTCTACATGGTACTAGAGACTCGGTTCCGAGTTCTCGAGTTCAAATCCTCGGATCCCTTTCCTCATTTAAGTGTAAGTCAAGCACAAGTTGTCGTTTGTTGCTAGATATATCGACCATGTTTCATGCGAAAGGCCGCTAAGGGCATTCACGTGAGGGGGCGTATGAAAGTTTAATGTCATTATATCGGCACAAACCATCAGTTTAAACTTTTGGTTGAGTTGGTTCGCGTAACAGATACGATATATTATTATTCAAAGTTACAAACCATTCTACACTGCTACATAAAAACATAGGTGTAGGACTATTTTTTTATTTTTTTTTTAACGATAAAATTGCAAGGAACAAAGAACAACCAAAACAGATAAATTTGAGAAAACATATCACCAAACAGTTGAGAAATCTCTCAATTTTTATTACACACGTACTCATAAGGGTTTCTCCACAAAGGTGGAACACTTTTGGCAAGCCAAGTGTGTTTTTTTTTTTTTTTTTTTTTTTTTTTTTTTTTTTTTCCCTCCCACACCACCCCCCCCCAACCCTGGCCGCAAAAA
>JBBYHQ010000014.1:2885487-2913601 GCA_038382645.1 Spergularia azorica
GATAAGTTGTAAGATTAACTTTAAACAGGTGCTACTCATATGAAAAATTGAAAATTGATTACTAAAAACCGCCTTTTCTGGTTTTGATTTTGGTTTTTAAACAAGCTGAAAACTAAAAACCAAAAACGGAATCAAGCGTGTTCCCTCCCCCCCCCCTCCTCGCTAGCTAGATTCAAGGGCTGCATTACTTACCTAAAAAAACACTGACATGCAACAAGATGTGTGAGCCACTTCACACGTCCAGAAGCAACCCATTAATAAACAGCAGTTCTCAGTGTCATTAATCATGCATTAACATTGACAAATATGCATCATAAAAAAAATAAAAAATAAAAAGATTGACAACAAACACAGTTGCAATATACCTGTAAGAATTGCTTGGTCAACTCGCAATTGGTCACTTAACAAATCAATCATCCTCAGGTCTGCTGGAACTTTGCAGCCAACTATGTTTCCATAAGATATTACAAGATTGGAGTGAGAAATGGGATGATTAACAAAGAAGTATCACAAAGATTGGAATTTTAATCAGAATACCAGTGCTCACCACTAACTTCCACAATATCCCCTGGAACAAGATCCGTGGCAGGTAATATTGAGAAGCAACCTGCAAAGCAACCGAAAATACTCTTAACGTTGAAAGTTGAAACGCTCAAAGACAACAGAAGGATAAGTCATCAGTACGTTGAAGTAAAACCTCTGGTAAAACCACAAAAAGAAACTTAAAAAGTTTTACCATTTCTTAAAACAGTTGCAACATCAGCTTGGTAAGCTCGTAGCTCCTGAGGGAAAGAACACAACACAATCAGGGTATAGTAGATAACACTGCCAGTTTAACTAGCTTATCATGCTAATGGATCAAGACACTTTGGCAGGCCCTGTAGATTAATTAGCTAATAGCTAGCATGTTACACTTGCACAACAAATCTGAATCCACCTCCCCAGGTAAAACCTGTTTTCTCTCTATCTCTATCGCTTTCCAAGCAGAATAGTGGGTATTGCTATCATGCAACTGCCATGGCTAAGAGCAAAACGGAAAAAAAAAAGAAGAATGTTTGGAGAGGTGGAACACCATTGATGGAGATTCCAAGCATGTTTCAGAATATTTGACAGATAAAACACTGTCCCAACATGAAGCTGTTGCGGTTCTCTCTTCAGTTGATCATATGCTTAATCAACACCACCACTTGAGGTAAAGCATCAAATTAAGCTCGTCAGGGCCAGTAGACCACTCTCGGACTGCCACAATGGAGTTGTGCTCTCTATTTTACGGCTCGCCTCTCAGGTATGTCTGTATTTCTTTCCTATCAATCCCCACTTCAAATGATAGAATGCCTGTAATTATCTCATAAGCTGATGATATTAGGCTATGTTGGCTCACTGGGATGTGAAATCCTGTTTGATGATGCCTCCATAATAGTTCTAGACCAAAGTTAAGTCAGTTTGAGGTGTAGCGTTGTTTGTTTATATGGATAGCTGTTCACTTCATTGATTTTACTTCACTTGATTTAAAATTTTAGTAAAGATAGGGGGGGATGTATGTTTGTGAGGCATACGAAAACTACATTTTTTTTCTAACTTAAGTAATCGAAGACATCAATTAAAGGGCACCAAAGGGGTAATTCTATGTGCAGGAAGACACCAAGGGGTGACTTTAGAGTAATGGATATCATCATTATTCAACCAAAAAAAAAAACAGAGAAAAATTTGGCCTCATTTCAGCTGAGTTACATCAAACAAATTGAAAATTGGATGTCATCTCCTTGATTCCTAAAATGAGATATGACAAACTGGAAAGGTTTTGTTAGAGCAGTAATAGTTATATCATAAATTTTAAGATTGAACAGAAGAATAAGCATATATTTTTGATAAATTTGATAAGTTCTAAATGTCATTCTTCTAAAATTATCAACTTTCCACACCGTTGCACAAAAGGAACATTGCCAATTAAAGTGGCAGCATACTAGTCGACCAAGTTATAAGTATAAATGTGTGGTTAAAACATACTGACGCTGCACAAGTAATATTTTGACAGCTTTTGATGTGTCTTCAATATTTGTATTAAGCTTTCTTAACTTATTTCACACGCAACCTGCTCAAGAATTAACTAATAGTTGTTCGCCAAACAGAATGTTCTACAAGAAAATAAAACTGAGATTTGAGCTCAATATTAAAATAACACCTAAAACGTCAGATTTTCAAACAAACCATCCGTCATGGGTCCATCTATTTCTCATACTTTTAAGGGACCAATTAGCAGTCATGTAATTTAGTTACATTCGGAGAGGGGGGGAGCCAGAATTTTTGCAAATTACCTCAATAGCTTTTTCAGCATTTGTTTCCGTAATTACTCCCACTGCAGCATTAGCAGCCAATATCATTAGAATAACCTGCATAATTTGGCAGTTCGCACACTAACATCAGCAATTAGAAGCCAGAAAAAAACTATAAAACGAACATAGGGACCTCCAGAACTAATAAAATACAAAGATGCAAAAGAACAGCCCCACTGCATCAAGCCCAGCCATCCACCCATTAACCATACTTACCTAGACTAGAAGGACGCCAGGGGTTCTCTAGTCATTCCATCTAAAGATCAGTTACTTGGCTAATACTAGGATGTTGATAAGCTGCTGAGTAATATGAGTAGGAAGGACCTGTGCAGTTACATCATTACCATTTCACAGATATTTTTCTGTAGTTCTTCCATTAAGTAGTGTGAGACCACCCTAAAGTCCTCCATATCTTAGTTTCACTATTGTTCTTAAGCTTAAAAGTTGAAACTAATATATCATTAATTCTTCAACCACACGTGCAATCCTTCTTCCTCTTACTTTCCTGATTCTATTCTATGGGTTTTTGGACGTCCATTACAGAAGATATTAAGCACAGTCAAGGCTTGGCCAGAAATATAGCACAGGCCAACTAGATCTTACACAGGGAAAAACAAACCTGGTGAGTGAACCTAAAGAACTCCTGAGTGTCGGCAAAGCCTAACTTGAACAAAGAACTCTCAAGGACTCATGCTGATCAAATAGTTTTTCTTATAACATTTCCTATATTATCCATACTATGCTAATTACGACAGCTACTAAGATTAACGACGTACGTAGACCTATTCCACATACTTCGCCCAAAATGCATCCGTATAAAATGTGACAGAAAAAGACAAGAAAGTTCGCTCTTACAGAAGGCTCCAAAAATGCAGTCAAGCCTGTATCTCCATTAATCAACGCCAGAACAAATGAAATAAGAGCAGCGGCAATCAATATCTTCACCAGTAAATCATCAAATTGCTTTAGGACCAACTTCCAGAAAGGAGTACTTACATCAAGAAACAAAATCCTAAAGTGGTAAGAGTACTACACTTATGAAGACACAGCAACCATTTAGCATAGGTATCAATAACTTGGTTAGTTTGATACCAAATGTCCATAATGTTCTAGTTGTATCTAACATTATTACTCTTTCGCACATTGCCTACTACTAGTGTTAGTTTGGTAAACTAGCAAGTGTTTAAAGTTGCAACAATTAAATACATGCAGCACTGGGAGCAACTAACTAAATTCCAACACCCAAAGCAGAGGAACAGATTCACCTCAAGCAGCAACAAAAGGAACAATGAAAAGGGAGAAACAAAAGGTCTAGTTATGAGATACAACATTCAAGGGTCCTTAATAAATTATAAATCAGGTAAGAGCATATAGTGGATTCATTGAACTATTGATCTCAGAGAAGTAAATCGGCTATCCTTTTCTACTTCTAATAGGTAAGGATTTCATGAAGACAAATTGTTTTAGATAAAACATAATTACATAAATAAACGAAATGGATCAGTACACAAAAAGACGAGTGAACAAGAGGTACTCCTGAAAGTAGAAACCAAAAACATTCAGCTCCTAACCAAAGAAACCCTTCTTTCAACCAGAATGATAGCGTATCGTTGTCCCTATCTCTCGTGTGTTTCCCTACCAGAGTGTGTCAAAATGCACATCAAGGCGGCTAATATATCCCTGCCCCTCATGTCCGTAATCTCACTTCCAAGAGTAGCATCACCAAAATATCTCTAATCTGTTCCTTGTCTCTAATCCATACCGCTGTAATGCTCAAAAAGTATTTATTTCTGATTTGGTTGCCATATAAACTCAACATTCTCCAATTGTTCAACGTAGCCCTGAGAAAGATTAGTCAGGTTTGATTCACCTTATTCCTTTTCCTTTTAGCCGCCCAGAAGTGCCATGGCATAGAGGCATAGAGAAGCTTTGGCGGGCTGCTTTTCAAAAAGCACAAACCGAAACTAGCTTTCCTCTCCCACGCCTATGTGAAACCATGGGACAAGAATAATTTTCTTTGGCAAATGTGTATATAATTTTCTTTTAAGCTTTATTTTTTGAAATTCTAAACATAAATAAAACAGAGAAGAAAAGGAGGCTCGAGGGATGCTACCATCATCCACTTATCCCAGGTACTAAACAACAGATAGTTATGGACTGATGGGGTGACTTGGTAAGTGCTCCTTAAATGCACCAGTACTTAAACGTCCAATGTTGTGCACAAGGCTTGTTCCGCTCCCTTCTATGACTATTTCTTCCATTGCAGATATGAGAAATATATCAAGCATAAATAAATGAATATGAAGAAGCAAAGCACAATCTGTACTCACAAAACAAATCTCGAAAAACTACCACAATCGATTAGAGCCCCAAAAACCCCAATCTACGCTTCTGGGTCAGCACCACATACACACATTAAATGACCATATGACCTCAAGCTTCATCTACCACACCTTTATGATGGACAAATAACATGTATCACACACAACAGTCCTGAATTATTCTAGTGACTTCATCCAAAATCACAAAGCAGAGCTCCCACACAAATTGTCAAAGGTTTCTTGGTCAATTGTGCTTATCGCCAATGGCATCTTACAGGATTTCTCCACTTAATGCCAATCCTGTCTGCGTTTTCCAGTAACTCAAATACAACTATTTCAAGGCTTTACAGTCCAATAACCTACATAAGAGCTCTCCATCCCTTGACACTTTCTACATCAATATGACAACAATTTTATGTTTTTTCTCTTTTTTGTCTGTATCAATGAATCAAGACTTCAAGAGAAACAAAGGAGTATAAGGCATCCTCGAAAGAGAGCTACTTACAATCTGTTCCACTATTGTTGTCAAATTGTGAAGTTTCCCTAAATGCCCCAGCTCCTTTTGCCGATAACAAAGCTATGTAAAAGACCATCCCCTAAAGAAAATCGCAGTATGAGAAATACAAAGAAGATGCAACAGTTCCTCCCCAACTAAATAGCCCAGAATGTAGCCATAAAAAAGCACAATTCCGACGATCTTTCTTCCCCCGCATTGCTTCACGGCCAAACATAATAGATTTGTAAATGGTCCGAGATTCCGAGAAACCCAATTTTCCCCTCCATATATCATCGAGTGATGGGAAATAGGAGTGATATATCCTAAAAATTGTGCCCGCACATCAAACATACATTTGGAGAAAGGGAATCTTGGGCCTTTGCTCCGAACAGGCATCAGGGATCATCCTAAGTTCCTAACAGAACACCATAGTCGAAAGAAAAGCTCAAACCTTTAGCAAAGGCTTGCATTTTCAAATGGAATTGGCAACTAGGAGAGGCGGATAATGGTACGCTAGTATGTTTAAGGAGAAATTACCAAGAAAGAACTCGTCACATCATCAGAACACACCCGCGTGACATCAGTATCTAGCTGGCTGTTCACAAATTCCAACATAAACTGCCAAAGATACAAGTTCTTCAACATCTCTATTGTGGCATCTACTCAAAACCCAAGAGTTTCTAATGTTAATGATTCGGGGTCGGCTAACATAGAATCGTCATCTGTAACCGCCATATGCAGGCCATAAAAGTTAAAAGGTAGCGTGCGAACAAGTTGTTCAACCTTGTATCAAGCCTAGATGGTTTCACAGATGGGAGTCGCATCTTGTCTATTTCTATACATAGTTTCTCATAATTCCCTACATTTCTATGACTAGCTACATAACCTAAAGGTTATGCCACTACAAGGAGGCATACCTTCTGGAATCGAGTGTGTCCATACAATTTCATGAAGCGGTGCAGATTCGATAAAATAACACAATATTTACGCTTGAAAATCATGTATGCAACAGCAGATTGATATGACCACACAGAGTGTGCAAAGGGGAAAACAACTAGTAAATTAATAATCAGGAATGTTTGCGGAGAAGAAGGAAAACACTTACTCTTCTCTTGCGGAAGCACTGAGATGATGCGTGAAACCAAGTGATTGCAGCGGAGTATCCACAAAAGAGTAGACAATGTATTAGATTCCAAAACTAAAATACTAGACTAGAAAACATCCTAAAAAAAAAGAATCATCGATAATCGATACTCTCACTAGCATGTGCATCTGCAAATCGATAATCGATACTCTATTTAAAGTGAATGATCTCCTCAATTAAATTCATAACATGACTTACTAAATATATTGACTACAAGGCATCAGCCTAATTAGCTCTAAGCTAAACATAAACCCAAGTTTAAACCCCCTAAGCAGGATTCTAGTGACAGCAAAAATAAACTCGAAATGAAAAGAGTGATTCGATTGCAACTAACCATTTCGGCCGTAAATCCTTGAATTCTCAGCTACCTGCAAAGCCAAAACCACATTGTAATTGTATACACACCAAATTTCCACAAAACTAAGAAACGTCGAAAAATCGCGGTGGAAAACGAATGATCAAATACCTGGGAATCACTGAGACCTTTAGCTAGATCAACCCCAAAGAAATCCAGCACCTTTTGATATCATCACAAAAATTAAATTTCATCAATTCAATTGTTCATGCAATCAAACAGTAAAAGAAGAGTATAGAAGAAGCAAAGCAGTAATTTTAACCTCGGCAGCAGATCGAGCAAAGGCGTCCTCCATGATATTTGATCCTCGGAAAGAGGAGAAAAGGGAACAGGAAGTTCAGACAGTTGTGTTGTTGTCAATGTCAACGATTTGGTGAGACAGATCGTTGGTTGCAGAGGATTTTTGTTGGTTGAAATGGAGTGGAAGGAGTGTGGGGGACAAAAGAAAAGGGGAGAATTAGAAGAGAGGAAAATTAAGGGGTACGGTGTCGGTTGAAAATTGTAACGTCCCACTTCAGCAAAACAAATTTTTTGGGGCCGTTTTGTACAACTAGGGGTGGCGAATGGGTCGGCTGGTCAGTTCCGGTTGGTTCGTATCAGGTCCCCCTTCAGCAAAGCAAATGAGGGGCGTTTGGTATAACACCGGGGAAAGGAAATGAAACAAGAAAGAAATAAGTGAGGAAAGGAATTGTAATATTTTTTTTCCCCTTTTGAAACGAAATAAGAATTGAAATGTTGAATTTGGGGATTTATAATCATTTCAGGAGGCGTTTGGTTTACAAAAACGGAATGGAAACGGGAACCGAGTGAAATGAAAACAAGCTTCATTCTTTGTTAAACTTGTTTGGTTCAAATATTATAATAAAGTAGAACGTGAGATAATTTTTTCCCCTAAACCGTCATGACTTGAGTGGAATGTTTCTGTTCCAAGCTTCACATGGTGAACACAAGAGGAAGCTTGAAATCCATGGCTACAATGAGAGGAAGAGGACGACCGCGAAAAGAAAAATCACAGGAAGACTCATCGGATCAAGGGATACAAGATGGTACCAAAATCACAGAGAATAGTGAAGCACCCACAGACTCTGAAAATCGACCACCGGTGTTGATTAACGATTCCTGGAGATACCGATCTCGAAATCAGGTAAAATTGATCAAATTCTGGGTAGACAAGTTAATCAGTATGAAATTGGGATGAATGTAGTGAAGGATAATTCAGATTTAGTCGGAAATGTGAATGAAACCATAGCTACTGAAACCCCAAGTATTATGCAAAATAAGGAAGGAGATGGGAAAATTCAGGGTAAATCAGGAGATAACAAGAAGGGGAATGCACCACCAGCTAAGACATGGAGCAAAATTGTTAAACCTAAGCCGAAAATGGGGATGTCACTACAATATGCAGAGGAAATAGTAATTGAAAATGGGGAGGTCACTACAAAATGTTTTGGACCAGAACATCTGGTCCGGTCTTGGGTCTCCCGAGTTCAGCAAATACGGTCCGCGGGTCTTTCCGGGTCGGTTCGGTCCGGATCTGAACCGGTGAACTGTTAGAACCTAAGGTGGTTTAGACACTCTAAACAGCACTTAATAACTCTATTATGTTAAACCTTAGGTGAGGATCGATTTGCATGTTGTTAAAAACAACTAAAAACCGAGTTTGAAGATCGAATACCTTGTTTTGGCTCTAGGATGTGCTCTCCTTTACAAAGGAGTGTCTTGAGCTGCTCAACAAGGATGATCCTCCTTCCAAACTACGATTATTGAGCTCTTCTAATCTCCTACGGTTCGTACCAAAGAATTCACGCGAAAACCGAGTTATTATGTACTAGTAATAACTCGGTTTACCCCAAAAACAAGCTAGCCCTAATCCCTAACAATTAGGATCAATTGGGGTGTAGTAGTTTTGTGTTTAGATGAGTTTTTGAGCTACATGCAAAGCTCAAAAACTTTGGTAGCTATGGTGAGGTGGTCGGCCGTTTTGAAGAGGAAGAAAGATGAAGTTTTCTTTCCTTAATTTGTGGGTTTTGTTTGTGTAAAAAATGATCAGTGTCTAAAGTCTAATCATGGGTTAGACTATTTATAGTGGTGGGTTAAATTAGTAAATCATATTTACAAATTTGCCCCCACTTAAATTAACCAACCCTATAGGAATAGTAAGGTTTGGTTAATTTAGTCATTTCGTAACTTAACTAATTAAGTTACAATTAAACTATTATATCAATATATAATAGTTATTTCTAATCATATTTTAGCTAATAATTACAACTCTTGCAATCAATTCTAGCTAAATTTGTCACGACTGACAAATCACAACAATACCCGTATAATTACTAATCTCAAATTTAGTACCTTATACACTGATAAAAATCTCTATTTTATCAATCGATTTATTTATTACTAATTATCTTTTAATTAATAATATAATAAACTCTTCGGTCTGATACTAAACACATTGCTGGTTAACTATTAACTGGCTGACAGGAGTTCATCACGTTATCCTATATAGGTGTAACCGATAGGGATCAGTCGATCTCCGCCGTCTTACGACGACAATAACGTCAAACCCTAGACGACCAATCGTTATTGATTTACGTTGATCAACTGATAAGTTTATCTTATAAACTGATCCCTGTTTATTCCATAATTGAGATTTATTAATCAACGCACTATTGTCGGAGGACACTAATCCAACATGAACACCCCTAGTTTAAGTAATGAGGGATGACCCAAATCAAAAAATAGAAACCCAAATAACAAATTCGATTTTAGAAAACATCTCCGAATCCATTTTTGAAAACGACTCACAAAATAGTGTTTAAAATCATTTTCCACTACAATAATCTAATTAATAATTCTAAAATATTAATATAAAATACTTTGAAATTTCGGGATATTACAACGAGAGTCGAGAATACTTAAAATATAATTTAGACCCCTCTGTACTTACTGAGACGCGAAAATCTTACGATGAGTTCTTGTAGGCTTCAAGATAGACGGGTTTTGAATTTTAGGTGTAGACTAGACAATGTTGTGGGTATTGTGCTACGAAAACAAGATTGTTCTTTAGATTATTTAGAGCATAGTTTCGAGATTTTTTGGTATGGGGATCGTGGAAGAAGACAGATATGTGAGTGAAAAATATGTGTGAATGGATGTGGAGAAGGTTTGTATTTATATTGTCCAATTGAATGATGAACTGAATGCTTAATATAATCGAATTATGCACAGACTATTCACGTAATGATTTATCCACCATGAACATATATCAGAGTCATCCATATATATGCTCTATCCTTTACCTCTTTATACCTATTTACTAAAGTGTGTCACTCTGATATCCAGTATTTGTGACAGTTTGTTAACTTAGCATGAAATACTGGAGCTATACTAAGAAGAATATCTACTGTAAACACATTTGAAATCCACAACCTAAAAGTTTAAATTAATTAGCACATACTAACTAATTACCACATATATTAAAGTGAACCCCTAGTACAATAATACGACTCCATTTATTATAGTTGATAAAGTTTAAAAATGCTACTTTTTTCGTCTTTCAATTCCTTTCTGAAAGTCCGAATTGTAAATGTGAATAGTTATTCAAATCAAAATTTAACAAATGAAAAGAAACATATGAGAGTAACTATGTATATTAACTCTTTTTAGTGGCTTTCCTTATAACTCCACCTTCATCGATTCAAATGGAATCACCTTCTTTGTTCTCATGCTTAGTGTCCCACTATCGAATTTAATTCTGAATTTGACATAAGTTAATGACATCATTTGTTTTCAAAAATTCATATAAAAAGATAATAATTGCATAAAATCAAAAAATTAGTGTTTCATATTCCATACAAGATTTAGTAAAAAAGAATAAAAGTTAATGAAGTTTTTATTTTACCTTTCTCACATAAGCTCCAATTGACTCAAGATATCTTCAAGTAGCTCCTATAAAACCAACAATACAATCGTCATTGACTAGCGTAGGATTAATGAAATCTTCGATGTTCTTGCCGAGTTTGACAATAATCATCAACTTTATACATCAGGATTCAGGGTCCTATTTCTGCTTGCAATAAATCACAGTAAGATGCATAATGCTTATATGCTACACACGATTGATAACTGATAAACTTGTTGTTCTAATAATATGTCTTTGCTACCACTGATATGTTATCAACCATGGGAATTTCTCAGTTCCTCGGCTATACACTTGCTTCACAATATTTCACTACTTCATATATACATTCATATTGTTTGAGCAAACTACTCAGCATATAGAGTTTGTGCTTGTCCAAGTTTGAGAACTTGATAAATATATGTTTTAGAACAACCAAAATTGAATCAGATACAGTCTACGTAGAAATCGAACCAACACCTTCCGCCAACAGGTTGGTGCTCTACCAATTGATCTAGTAGACTTTTTATATAAACAATGTCATAGTCAGTATTTAAGCAAACGATTTCTCCTCTAACCCATACAACATAGGACCAGCGAAACCAAACATAATAGGACCATATTATTAATGGGAGTGACTTTTTTTGTGGCATATGGTATGTATTGGAATGAACGGTAATTTTCCAATAGATATAGAAGCAAAAACAAACCTATAGTGAGCAGTCCATATGGTGAAATTGAAGACTTTTAAGGTTGAAACATCATTAAGCAGTCCATATGGTGAAATTGAAGACTTTTAAGGTTGAAATATCAGTAAGTAGTCCATATGTAGATAAGCAGCAGGGCCGTCTCGTAGAATTTGGGGGCCCTGGGCGGAAGTAGAATGTGAGGCCCCTAAAATACTAGTATGTAATATTTCTTATACGCAATACGCCTTACACCCACAACCTATCTTGTAACACTCCCGAATTTCGGCCAATTTTAAAAAACATTATTTTGTTACAAAAATCGCCAAAATTCGATAACATTACAATCGATATACAAAGCTGACAAAATTTACAACCATTAATTACAAATTTCTAAGGCGACAAGGCCTGAACCGTAATTGTACAATATCGCACAACGGAAGCTAAATACATCGTCCAAGTGGGACCCACAAGAAAATCCTCCTACTAACCTGAAATCGCAAACAAATAACCTAAGGACCTACCCCATGACGAGTAGCCCGAAGGAAAAACACGTCAGCCGGAAATGCTGAGTAACAGACTCTACCTCGTAAAAACAGTTTGTCATGATCAATGAAATACACCCACACATAAAGATCAAATTATACAATAATCAAAGTAATTAAATTAACTGAATTAGTGAGAATCCAACCATAGACCACATATTTTAAACCATTTCAATAATTTATACATCAACCGTAACTTAAATCACCAAATTTATGCCAATAGCAAGATAATTGCAAACGGGTTGTATCGCCTTAGCACCAACGGCCCAAAGGCTATCAATAATAATAATAAGAGTAATTGCAAACGGGTTGTGTCACCTCGTCGCCAACCGTCCGAAGACTAGCAATGAATAGTAATAGTTGCAAACAGGTTGAGTCACCTCAGTGTCAACCGTCCAAAGACTAGCAATGAATAATAATATTTGCAAACAGGTTGAGTCACCTCAGTGCCAACCGTCCAAAGACTAGCAATGACCATAGTAATTCTCATGTCTCTTTGTCTTGCACTTTAGATAATTAGTATGGAGTATATCCTATTAAAAGAGTGTCGATCGCACATCACATAAATAATTATCGACATCATAAACCATGCCGTAGGCTATATCCAAACCAAACCAACAATACGACTTTCTGCCATAAAACGTTCAGTACCACAAGCCAACATAATTCATCAACAGGTATAATTAACTCCTACCCAACACTCTACTACTCAACCTCGTAAATCCAAGGACTTAGTTCCCATTTACCAGATCATACTCCAAACATTATTCCTGTAATACCCCAGATTTTAGAGGAAGTTAGTAAGACATTAAGGGCTCATATGAGATGCTTAAAAAGGATTGATAGTGCTACTCATACCAACAAAGTCGACTTTCCTTTTAGGAATATCATCTGATAAGAACTCCACAGTCGGGGTGATAAGTCGGGGTGTTACAAATCCCTTAAACATGTCCAACTTACACCATAACGCGATAATAATAATAATTCAAGTCACTAATTCGAGTAATAGCAGGGTATCACCAAGACTAAGTAATCCACGTACTAACCCATGTAAAACGCACACTCTCATAAATTCACATCCATAATTCATAAGACATCAACCGTCCTCCCCAACATCAATTGACTATCAAACTCATCCACTTTTCTAATTAGGTCAATCCTAACATGTACTATTGTAGACACCTGCATTTGTCCCCACCCAAATGCCCGATGATGAAAGGACACTATACTGTGAACTGCGTCTACTATGTGAACCACCATTGTCGTGAATCCGTTAGCAAATGCGTCTTCACCCAAAACAAGGCCATAAACAACCATTTTCCTCCCTTTTTACACTTGACCTAACTCAGGAATGACCCGCGTGCCTAAACCGCCAAAAATCATCAACAAAACATGTTTTTTTACGTCATTTGCCCACCCAAATTCACATGTAAAATACCCATATCATAAGAAGGCCAGAAATGCAATTTTGTACGGTGCGTCAAGGGGTCCAGGCGCACCTCTACGCGCGCACAGGGGCCTTGGCGCACCTGCGCGTGCGCCTTGCGCACCACTAGCCGCGCCTGACGCAGCTACACCTGCGCCAGAGGCAGCCAGCTCTCGCCAGACGCAGCCCCACCTGCGTCTGAAGCACCAGCACCCGCGCCAGACGTAGCCCACCTGCGTCTGACGCACCACCCCGTGAACGCAGCCCTAGGGTGGCCGGCTACCCTACTTTTCCACCCCAAAACCCTACTTCTCCACACCTATAAATACCCCCCATTTCCACCTCATTTGACACACCTTCACACACCATTTTCACCCCGAATCTCTGCTCCTCTCTCTTCCATACTCTCACACAAAACCCTAGCAACTACAACACAAAACACTAGCAAAACACATACACAAAAACCCTAGGGTCTTACACTCTAGGACACCCCTAAACACAACACACAACGCACAATACAAACAAAGCCCCTTACAAACATCGCTCTAAGAACACTTCTAGCCCCTACGACGCATACTAATGATCAACGCAGCGATCTCGAAGCATAATAGAGCAAGTTGTGGTATCACGGACACGTAAGTCCTAAGGGCATCCCCTCTTTTCTAAACTCTTCTTTTACTTTATTCTCATATTCTACCCCTTCTTTACGTGCGCAATTTATTGCTTTCGACATAGATTTATATTTTGCCTTACCAAGATTTAGATCTTAAACGAATTACATGAATCACGCTTAACACACATAGCGCAAAGCGCTTGGACAATTGGTAGCCAGGGACCTTAAATCAACCTTAATAATTTTGTGACCTAAGATCTAGTTTTATGTGCTAAAACTACCGACTTAGCTAAATTTTATTAGGTTGTATTTAACTTGTAAATGACTGTAAACTTGCATGGCTAACTTCTCAACAACGCTATACGTGGGCGGGGTTGGGTGTCTTATGGCTTCCCAACACGTACCGTCACCCCCGAACCCAGTCTTGCTGTCCGTAGGCTGCATATTGGCGTAGGGCACAATGCGCATCTTGTTCCTTACGTCCCTCAGTTTTGTCCCTTTCGGTAAACGACTCGCGAAAGTGTTTTGTACTTGGCATGACTCTCTTCTCCAAGCGTTTATGCTCAATAGATACAGATTCACATAACGTTTACGTAGTCCCTCAGTAACAAGGAACAAGATCGCATGGCATGGTTTCCAAACATCCCACAATTGTTTGGTGGCGACTCCTATCCTAGTGCAATCATCGCACGACTCGCGCGTCCGCCGCTATAGAGACCATCCGTGGAATCTACAACTATACTTGTAAAGTTTTACATATCTCGTCGAAACAAACCAAGTTCACATAATACAAAATCATTAAACACATTGATACATGCACACACCAAGGTATATGAATTTGAAGTTGGTAGACATCGTGTTACTTGTAACCCGCATAGTTAAACCGAATGCAATTAACACTACGTCCCCAGACTCAACCCTCAAATCTGCACCAAAAGTCGAGTAAAATAAGCTAAGCGGATGAAACTCATGGTTGTGGACGGCTAGTCAACGAGAACACTCGTTGATGGTGGAGTGACGTTCGACGCGGCCAAGAGGATGAAGACCAAGATTGACGACGGTGAAAGGTGATGATTTTAGATGATGAGGATGGTGTTGGTGTAGTCGGCAGTCAAAGAAATAGGGGTAGGGGGGTTGTTTAGTACGTAGGTTTCGAGGTTTTATTTTTTCCTTTTTCTTTTATTTTCTTTTTTATTTTCTTTTTGTACTTAGTATTCTAATAAGAGGTTCTGACGAGAATTTTGGCTAGTACAAAGTTGGGCCATGGTTCTTAAATTATGATAGGAAAATCGGTTTCATAATGGGTCCAAATTAGCCGGCAAGTATACTTAATATTGTAATTTAATTAAAATAAAAGAATCGTATTAATAAAAATGTATCGAAATTTCGGGGTATTACATTTCTAATTAATTTGTAGTAATGTCTAGCTTTACCGTTCTTACTCTAAAGAGTACTCCCTCCTACCCACAAAGATCTCCCTCTTTCGAATACAATTTTTGAGTATGCACATTTGGAGCTACTTTTAGACCAAATAAAATTTTCACTTGTTGTTAAAATTAGTACGTATTCTATTTGACATTGCATTCTATCAAATCCACTTGATTTTAAGGTAAACGGGTCTTTGATTTGGTTGAGACGTAACTCGCAAAGAGTGTAGAAAATATGCCTATGAATAAAAAAAGATAAAGAGGATGAGAAGTTGGAAACGCATAACATTAGAGTTAATGTATAAATGCAAAAATAAACTAGCCAAACTTGGCAAAATTAGGAATCAAACCCAACTGCCATGTATGGAGAGTTATATCATGGACCACTGCTCCACTGTTTTCTTGTTGAAACTTATTGTCTTATTTGATATATATAATGACATGCCATCATTTTGGGGCTCCTAGATTTTGAGGGTCCTGTTCCTGGGCCCATGCTGAACATGCCCTTAGACGGGCCTGATTAGCAGTCCATATTGATATCATTAAAATATAATAAGGTTGATATATTAAGTGTAGAACACATGAAAATGTTGGAAATTTCTATCCAACTCTTCAGTATTAGAACTCCCATTTTCTAAAGCATTCCTTTTTTCCTTAAAGGTATCTTAAATATGTAATACGTCATTTCCACAGCAAAAAAATACATGCATATTTTATCTTCAGGCTGACTATATCCTTTTCACAATCAACAATTTTCCTCTCCCATAGATTCCAAAAAAACTGACACTCAATATTTTCTTGGAGATACTCCATATGATTAATGCGCCACTCCAACTTACTTGTAACGCAAGAGCACGTTCTCTCTACTTAAAGTTTGGTAGCATGCTCCCTCCATATTTCGTCAGAAATGGCCTTTGAATTTTCCATTTGATATGTGGTTCGTGTGCTTAGCTTAACAGAATTTGTAGAGTTGATGTCAATCTGTTCGTGCTTTATAAACTCCATGAAAGTTATAGGTATTTCATGTGTTGAAATAAGGCAAGAAGTTCTTTCAACTATTTTGTTCCCACTGCGTTTAACAATTCAATTTTACTAAAAGGAATGAAAAAACATATTTACACACGATTATAAATAGAAACTATCTTTTGTTTTTGAAAGGAATAATTAGATACGGAGTAAGATATCATAAGCACTAATTGTTGTAAGGTCTATGTATCTTTCATATTTGTCCTTGAAACTTGAAAGGTATGCGTATCTCTATGATATTTTTTTTTTTTCCAAACCACAATTGAGTACATATGAAGTTAAGTGGACCTATTGTGTAACGGATTATGTGTTGATCGAAAATTTAATGAAAAAATTGTTCAAATGGTATAGCTTTAATAGGCACTCACAAAATCTTTATTCTCTCTAACCTAATACCGGTGTTCACCATAGAAATATTAGGCTAGTTGCTACTAGTGAATCAACAATCTAACAATTAGTTCTTAAATTGTGAATCTAGCAATATGATAGATCTAGGGCTAATTAGTTTGCGACCTAATTGAGCAATAAATCAATTAATAATAACAAGAAAGAGAGAAAAACAATACTCAAACGAATGAAAGAATTAGAATTAAACTCACAATTGTCGGTAAACTATAGCTTCTGTTAATCGATCCGAGGGTCTTTTAGCCTTGCATAGTCTTGAAAATAAGCTCTAAAAGTTTTGAATACTAAATGATGAACAATAGGCGGGAAACTAGGTTTAAATACTAAAAGATTACAAATCGGATTATGGAAATCCGAAAATACGCCAACACAGCAGCGGACGACTCGTCCAGACGGGGACGATTCGTCAGTCAAACAAGTCGTCCAAATATCCCTGAGGTCTTTGTTGATGTCGTCTACAGTCAGACGAGTAGTCTGGAACTCCATACCTCTTGTTCTTCATCCCTCCGGATCCTCATTGCTCTCGGGATTCCTTGTAACCATCATCATTTCTTTCCTGAACTTGCAAAAATCGTCAAACTCGCATATATTCTTCAAATAAGCTCATAGACATAATAAATCGAATAATGCCACAAATGATCCTAAAATGTTATGAAAACCAATATAAAAGCCGCTAAACCCACTCCAAAGTAGGTTGTATCAACATTTATGAAAATGACTCTTGTATCAATCCCTATATAATAATCTAATTAATCTTGTCCAAACATTCAGTGCTTGAACTTTCGACATTGTTCGAAAAAAGATTTATGGGCATAAAATTGATGTATGAGATAAGCTGTTCTTGAAACTTTAAACGTTCACGAAGTGAAATTGCTCTCCTCTTGAGCCTTCCAATGATGTATTTGTGAGCCGCCATGTGATCTTCTTGATCTTGTTTCCATTGTCTGTAGCTTTGGTCATCTTCTGTAGGTAGTGCAAGAGAAGAATTTGCGCTTGTATTCACCCCATATATTTCATGAGGTAGTAAAAGAAGGGATGGTTCGGGCTTGGAAGGTCATGAAGACAAAGGAGGATTGGGTTCCATATTCGTTTCTTATATTGTTATATCGTCGTAATCCTGTGAAGGTTTAAACCAACTTCATTTGTCATTTCATGTATATACCAGTATATATATAGGTATATATGTATTGGAGCTGTGTGATATATAAAGGTGTATATGTATTGAAGCCGTGTAATTTGCATAGTTTAATAAAGTGTATATTGATTATGATTACTTGATTGTGCAATTTTGGGCGAGAATGATGGAAAACTAGCATTTGTACCCGTGAAAATCACGGGGATGTTTTAAATCTGTTCTTTACCCCTTTTTTAATATAAAACAAAATGATATGCATGATGACACACCATTTTTATTATCAGACTCTTCGTTATCAAGCTTATTTTGACACAATTGTTTTAAGTCTTACAAATATTTTTCCTATTTACGCCTTTTAGTTCCTTTTCCTTGTCTTTTACTTCGTATGTCAGGAATGAAGTTGGAATTGACAACCCGATTCAACCTGATATCGAAAATGATTGGACTTTATTCATAAATGACCCAAATAAAACTTAAGCCGATGCCTGCCATGCGCAAACTCAAACCCGGTCATTGCTCACCTTGCCCAAATCGATGGATCCTTAAATGATCCAATTAATGCAATAACTATTTTCTTTTAATAAAACATCAATTTAAGAAATTATTATGTGATAAATTCGGAATTGTTAAAATTTTATTTATTTTTATTATTTCATAAGTGAATAACGCCTTGAAACACGAAAGTATAACAACAATATCTACCTTAGACAAAAAGAAAAGGTAGGAGAGAAGAAGATGGCGAACATTGTGACAATAACGTTAAATCTATTATTATTAATGTGATCTTGACGTAAAATCAAAGGGTATATGTTCATGACCAAGATTTTCATTTAAATGTCTGGTCCTTTTGACTTCATGTAAGAGAAAATAGTAATGAGGTATATGTAAGACATTTCATTCAGTGCTAAAATTTAAAAGAACAAAACTAATTTTGCCAAATTATTGTATAACTTTGTCGTAGTCGATTCATTCTTTGTAAGATACTCTTTTGGTGTTGAGTGTATACTTTACTCATGCACGCCAAATAAAACAGATGTTACATAAAGAATTGGGTTGTCAAGTGATCTTTGTATTGGTTGTTGTATGGGGTAGTACGTTTTGCACTTTTGAAAAATGTGAACCATAAAGATGAAGATCACACTATATTGTCAATAGTTTTTTAAAAATATATATGGACTAACATATTAGATTTCGTTACAATAATCCTGGTACAATATGTAGCAAAAAAAAAAATCGCAGTAGAATCTAACTACTAATTGGAATACCAATATAGAAACAGATAATAAATTTGAGATGAATAACACAAACTTGGATAGCATTAGTATGAGAGATAAAACTAATAGGTATCTAATACATCTTGAAATATTGATAGAAGTCATTCTATCTCTATGTCATTTCAAAAGCTCTGAATAATATATGTCACTAAAATCAAAGGTATATATAGGAGCATGTTCCAGTAGGAAGTTATATATGGTAGGAAAGGTAAGAAGTACATATATAGTACATCAATATCCGCGATTGAAACTTACAAAACCAATAACACATCTAAACAAAAGGCATTATTCTTATAAATTGTGCTTTTAGTTCAACAAAAGTCACTTATATTATTATAAAATATTGTTATAAAATGCACTTTTACTTTAAAAAAAATGCATTTATTCTTATAAAATGCATTTCTAATTTAACAACACGCATTTTTCTTATCAAATGCAATTTAAATTTAACAAAATACACTTTTCTTATAAAATGCACTTATTTTTATAAAATGCACTTCTAATCAAACAAAATGCACTTGGTCTTCAAAAATGCACTTCTAATTTAACAAAATGCACTTATTTTTATAAAATGCACTTCTAATTTAACAAAATGCACTCTGTCGTTTTAGTTTTATAAAATGCACTTCTAATCAAACAAAATGCACTTGGTCTTATAAAATGCACTTCTAATTCAACAAAATGCACTTTTCGATTTTGGTTTTATAAAATGCACTTCTAATTTAACAAAGTGCACTTATTCTTATTAAACGCACTTTCAATTTAACAAAATGCACTTGGTCTTATAAAATGCACTTCTAACTTAACAAAATGCACTTGGTCTTATAAAATGCACTTCTAACTTAACAAAATGCACTTCCAATTTACAAAGTGCACATTTAATTTACAAAGTGCACTTATTCTAATAAAATGCACTTCCACGTTAACAAAATACACTTATTTTTTTTTTGTAAGAAGTTATGAAATTTTATTCGTCCCAAAATGGGGAATAAAAAGAACCGCTTACAAAGTATAACCACTAAAGAAACGAGACTAAATGAAAACAACTATCTTAGGAGACTTTCTACAATCTCCGGATTATTTTCACTGTTTTTCCATCCATATGGTCTAACAAAATACACTTATTCTTATAAAATGACTTCCAATTTACCAAAATGCACTTATTTTTATTAAATGCACTTCCGATTTGACAAAATGCACTTATTCTTATTAAATCCAATTTAACAAAATGCATTTGGTCGATTCTCAATAATAATAAAATGCACTTGTAGTTAGAATAAAATACATTTTGAATTAATTGCACTTGAAAAAGACATTTTGAATAAAATGCACTTGTATTAAAATAAAATGCATTTAACAATAAAATGCACTAATCTTCTCTCTCCTCCTCCCCTCCCCCTCTCCTTCCCCTTCCCCAAACCCGACCCCCCACCTGACGGCCACCCACGCTGCCACCCACAACCCCACCGTACACCGCCTTATCCCGCACCACCGTATTCACCGTCCGGCGAGCAGAAGCCTCATCCTCTGCGACACATCCACCGCCTCTTCATCCCCCATTTCCCCTCTCTCATGCGTTTTCTCTCTCCTCAAATTACTCCATCTCTGGCGCCCTACCACCTTCTTCACCTCTTCTTGAACCACCACAGTCGTGGCGACAATAGTCACCGCCGTCAATCGAGACATCAACATCCAATTTTCGACGCCTCCTCCTCAATCTCTTAATAGTCACCTCCTCCTCGACTTCATATTATGTGCGAATACGAAAATAAGATTCCAACGAGCGTGTAGATCGACGGAGGAGAGGTAGGGCGGCGGCGGCCAGATGTGACAAAATCAAGAGCGAAAAGGGGAAGAAAATGGTTATTTTCTCGGTGGTTTACTGCTCAAATGGGGCCGATGATTCCAGAATTGGAATTATCGGAGTCGGCCGCTTATAGTGGCGCCGTTGATGGCGGTGGTCAGAGCGCGACGCCGGCTGTGGTGGTTCTCGGTGTGCGGCGGCGGTAAGGGCTGTGGGAGAGGAGAGAGAAGAGGGAAGGAGAGGAGAGAGAAAAATGTGAGTGAGATTGGTTTGGTGTTTTTTTTTTTCTGAAACGATATTGGTTTGAGTTAGATTTTTATTTTTGTTTTGATATTTATTATGAACCATTAGATTGAGGTTGAGTGGATGGATGAGATAACTTCTTATTTCTTACCTAAGACTATTTCTTACAGGAACAACATCCGGTATATATATACTATCTTGAATCATCTTTTAACCGCAAATTTGGCAAATGAAGAGCCAAAAGTCACATCGTTTAATGCCCTTAGTAATTAAAAAACTTTTCAAGTAATCTCTCATTCAAAACTTGAAATTAAAACCCATTAGTAGCTAGGAAGATGAAATGAGAACGGTGATAAATTTTGGAGAATTGATTGGGTGAATATGAGCACGACACGTAAACAAGTGAGGTGGAATTTTCATTTTGACACCTAGGTGAATGCTCTAAAAACTCGCCACGCAGATTGTGATGATAGCTAATTAAAGTATAAGTATAGATAGATATGTACTAAGATGCAATGTAGTTGCGTAATTGTATGGTGCATGATAAGTATTCTTGCGGAATTCTTGATATATTTTTGATTTTGAAGGTATGTATTTTCCTTGTTTGGGGACTAACAGTTGGTTTAAACCACGTAAATATGGAAACGAAATATATATACCAAATAACTGAAATAAGCACATATGGTGTGAACTCTGGGTGTGTGGCAAGACTAATGTGGCATGTGTCCGACATAAGCTCGTGAGAGCTATTTGTGGTAGCTTTTTTTTTACACCAGCACCTACGTGGATGTTCTCATATTCGTTCAAAGGCATGACTATTAAAAATATATATATATTATAGTTGCTGACATCAGCAATAACTTAGGTAGGTAAATGGCTGTGTAATCTACAGGTAATGTTTAAATATATGATATATATTGCCCCCGTCTCCGTTTAAACACCCCATATCATTTTCACGAGGATTAAGGAGGGTTGATTTGTTTATTATTGTTGGAGTTATTGAGTAGTTTGTTTATTATTTTTAGAGATAATTGGTAATTTGTTTACTACTGTTGGAGATAATGAGTGGTTTGTTTATTATTGTTGGAGATATTGGGTAATTTATTATTTTTGGAGATAATAGAGGTTTGTTTATTGTTGTTTTGAGATAATGGGGGTGTGGAAACGAGGGGAGATAGTGTAAAACTTAGAGCATTGTTATCAATGACAAATTTTTTCCTCTCATCAATCTTTCTCTACCCACTTTCCCTCTTTTGCACTGTATTTTCTATACAACTTTGATATTTACACAACTACAAAGGGTAATTCTTCCCCAATAGTCCCTATTGGACAACTCGTCCAATAGGGGCACTACATGCCAAAAAAATTCATCTTCCTCTCCTTCTCTCTCTTCCCGATTCCCCTCCTCCTTCTTCCCTACGACTTTCTGCAACAGGTCTTCTTCTTCCTCCCTTTCCCCAGCCACCATAACCACCACGCTTCACCCATCTCTCTCACCAAGCCAATGAAGTTTATAAGGATTTGGATGTGGAAAAGTAGCTAAGTTAAGTTTATCAACCATCTCCTTTGAAGCTACATTAGTATCGCTACCACCATCGATGATCACATTGCACCACTTACCCTTAACTTGGCATTGACTACGGAAAAGCATGTTACGTTGTTCTAGTTCATCAGGTTGATCACCATATGAAGAGAACGACGTGACACTAAAACTTCATGATTAGGAGCTTCGAACACCACTTCCTCAACATCACCATATTCCTTATCAGTCTCGTCTTCAACTACAAAGTCTCCATCATGTGCGTTAGTAGCAAATAACTCATCACGCACCTTTACAGCATCACACAATGTCACTATCCTATGGTACAGAGATCTAATGTAATTGCAAATACAAATAATGGATTGGTATTATTGTACTACTACTAAATGTAGTTTATATTGTACTATTACTATAAATAACGCGTACCGAATCTTTTTGACGTGCACTATCATTATGGAGTATCAGTGTAGACTAGTACCTATGACATGAAAACACATGAGATGGTTTGAAAGATAATCAATATTCACTGCTGATGGATGATTTGAACTTGACCTCATGCTAAAGTAGCTGATGGATGACTTGAACTTGACCCCATGCTAAAGTAGGTGTTGACGTGTAGTATCAGTATGGAGTATCAGTATAGGCTAGTACCTATGACATGAAAACACATGAGATGGTTTGAAAGTTGATCTATTCACTGATGGATGAATTGAACTTCATCTAATGCTAAAGTAGGTAGTGTATCTCAATAAAATATAGGTATTTAATAAATGGTTTAATTGCGCCCAATCAATCACCCCATCCATCATAGGGTGTCTTTTGGTTTCCTCCGCCGGCGAAACCGGTGGTGTGTTGTGTCGGAGTGGGTGACAGATCGGTGATGGGGTAGGGTGAATTATGGAGTTTTGCAGGTGAGGAAGGAGAAGGAAGAAGGAAGGAGGAAGAAGGGGTTTTTGTCTTCTAGCGCCCCTATTGGACGAATTCGTCCAATAGCGCCTATTGGTCTAGAAGCGCTCCAACTACAATGAAAGAAAGTTTCATATCATTAAAACCCACACCACTCATTCTCTCTCCTACCCAAACTCAATTTTATTATACTTTTGATTATTAACACTAATTTGATGTATTGATTTGTGTTTACTAGTATATTACTTACCTAAGTAATGACGCTAATCATGATTTGTCAACATTCTAACATTTATCAATTAAGTTTGTGGAACATAATAAATATTAATTATATTTTCGTATCATTATTGTTATTAAAAATCATGCTTCAAAATTTTAATTAACCCATAGATTCATGGTTATTATTAATATTTAATAATCCTAAATAATCTAATTTGGCCAAATGAAATTATGATAATTATGAATCGCGTTATAGATTAAAGTACATAAATTTCATTAATTTTAATGTTTTAACACGAGAATATCGAA
This sequence comes from Spergularia azorica, assembly GCA_038382645.1. Classification (NCBI taxonomy): domain Eukaryota; kingdom Viridiplantae; phylum Streptophyta; class Magnoliopsida; order Caryophyllales; family Caryophyllaceae; genus Spergularia; species Spergularia azorica. Next base: position 2,909,596 of record JBBYHQ010000014.1, read on the forward strand.
ATAATAAAATTATTAATGCCTTAACATGGCAAACACTAGTTATTTCCTACAGGTTTAAATCCATATATGATCCACTTGATCCGATTTTAATTATTGAAGTATGTTCCTATCACGAACTCGGTGTCCATTGGTGATATATTGCCTTATATCTTAAGGCAAATTATCAGAGCGACAAACTTGAAAATTACTCTCATCCTCCCCGTTCCTTCTAAATCGACGCCATTGTGGTAGATCAGCATTAAACTACGTTGTGTAGTCATAATTTGCATATGTATCTCTTTCATCTTCCACTATCATATTGTGCATGATTGTACATGCAGTGATAATTTTATTTAATATCTCGGTATCCCAAGCAAGAGTTGGCCTACGTATAATTGCAAATCGAGATTCAAGGACCCCAAATGCACGCTCCACATCTTTTCTAACTTTCTCTTGTGGTTTAAAAAACTTTCTATCCTCATCTGTTTGAGGAAGCTTAATTGGTGAAATAAATGTAGCCCATTCGTGGTATATGTCATCAGTGAGATAATATGTCAAATCATATTGATTACCATTGCCCTTAAAGTTCACATATGGTGCCCGACCTTCCAAAACTTTATCGAACACTAGAGAGCGATGTACCACAGTTATATCATTACATGAAACCGGGATCCCAAAAAAGGAGTGTCAAATCCAAAGATCTTTCGAGGCAACTGCTTCCAAGATAAGGGTTGCAAATCCGCTTCGTCCTTCATACATTGCTCTCCAAGCAGCAGGACAGTTTTTCCACTCTCAGTGCATACGATCAATGATTCCGAGCATACTTGGAAACCACGTTGCTCTCCTTGTTGAAGGAGTTTTTGTAAGTCGTCTTCCGTGGGTCTTTTAAGATATTCATGCCCAAAATTAGCAATAACTGACTCGGTGAACTTTAAAAGAGTTGTTCTTGATGTGGTTTGGCCAATCATCAACTATTCATCAACGGCATCGGTTGCTTCCCTGTATGCCAACATGCGAAGTGCTGCAGTGCATTTTTGTAAAAATGAAATGCTTAGTTTGCCATTTGTATCTCGAAATTGTTGAAAAAATTCTTCGTACCTCTCAGCTTCATCCAACAAACGAAGAAATACTCTCTTTCGCATTCGAAATCTACGTCGAAACATGTAATCAGGATAAATCGGATTCTCGGCAAAGTAGTCATTGTATAAACGACTATACCCCATTTCTCGATTTTGCCTCATAATAATTTCTCGTACGGCGTACACGTGGTTGTACATGGTGAATGACATGATTTTGGATAACATGATCGATCATTGTATCAATTATACGCCTCTCATTCATTCTTTCAATAAACTCTTCATCAAAATCAGAAGAGTTTGATTTTGAAGAGTCGGTTGAAGAGTGCATTTTGGAAAATGGAAATGGCTGTGTTTTTCACGAGTTCAGAGTGAAATGGTGAAATATGTTGTGTGATATGTGTTCTATCATATGGGTATATATAATTCATTCAATAATTGAATACAAATAATGCAATGAAAATTGAGTGGTACTGAACACAACAACACAATAATGCAAATGAGAAAGAGTATTGTAATAATTGCTGGTAAATTATTGTTTGGTGAAGGCGCGGTACCACATAATGGTAAGTTATTGCGGTCCGCAATGATATACACTTGATAACGAGAGACGGCTTATATTTATATTAATACCGTTAGACTGTCTACCCATAACTTAAATAGTAAAGGGAAGTTAATAGGGGGGTTTAAAGTTGAAGAACTATGGTTCTGATAACTATCTTTGATTGAGAGAGCGAACTCGTGCTGATAACGTGTTGTGAGATTGGTGAGGTACTGAGTATAAGGTGGGAGATGAAATGCTCTTGAAATTGTGTCTCTTTATTCCTCGACTAATCGGTACTATTTATAGTAATACAACGGATGGGCTTATGCAGCCGTATATCCTCATCCTTTACATAGAAATAGGGAATGGAGAAGCATGACATGCCAATACACTTTAATGGTAAGCCGATATGATTATTGCCTGCATATGCAAAGTTTCAGATTTAGTTGCAGATGATGAATAGTCAATTACTATTTTACCCTTTCATAACAGAAATGACATCCTATCACTTTTTGATAGAAAAGAAGGTTGGACTTTTGAAGTGGGTCCACTGCAATGGAGAACAAAAGTTTTGTTTTTTCCTTTGTAGAACTTCTCGGTGCTCTTTTGTTTTTTTTTTTTGTAAATTTTCTTGTGGGGCCCACATGGTCATCTAATCAATTTGCTCTATGTGTATTCCTTTCAATTTCAACCAATAAAAAAATTGTACCGTTGGTTTTGTTCTAACGGCTATAATTTACACCTTACTTTAAAAAAAAAAAAATTATACCAACAATCATATTTTTTCATCCTCTACAAATAGACACCCATTTTGTTATATTTTCACTCAATTCTAAAAAATTGTACAATTTCATTTTTGGAATAAATTCATTATATTACAAAGTATTGTCTTATTTCTTAATTATGGATAAAAATCCCAATAATTATGGATTTTGTCCAACAATTTACTCTACATAAAGTTATTCATTTGATCCAAATTACCATAAAATTTTAGATATTCAAGCTAATCATCCTGATATATTTTCACAAATAGATTCTGATTTTTCACAAACTAATATGTCAAATTCCTCACATACATCGGGGTATTTCCCAAATTATCCAAATTCATCCACCCAACCACGGTCATCAAACTATTATGTAGTACAAGAAGTGGAAGAAGATGAGGAAAGAGAGGAAGAAGAGGAGGAGGAGGAGGTGAATGAAGAAATCGAAGGGAAAAGAGTTAGGCCATGTTTGATAGGACTTATTTGCAGTAGTATTCAGATCAGTTCAGAGTCATTCAAATCAGATCAGATCAGATCAGAAATGTTGAAATTTATATCAATGTATTTGGTCCATAACTGATACTAATTCGCTGAAATTCAATCAAAATTTCAACACATTCAGATCAGATCATATCAGTTCAGAGTCATTCAAATCAAATCAGATCAGAATCATTCAGATCAGATCAGATCAGATCAGTTCAGAAAGATGCAGCCTTATCAAACGGGGCCTTAGTCGTCAACTTTTTTCCCAACCACCAGCATTCCAACAAAACCGTAAAGGGAAACGAGTTGGTCATACGCAGAGGATGAAGCGTTGATCCCATCTTTCATGAGACATTTTATGAATAAAAAAGTGAGTACCTACCAAAAAAATAAATAAATTTGGAGGCTAATTAAGGGTAGTTATGATGAAGCATAACTACAAAGGCCAAATGAAACGAATCCGAGAACGGAAGCCATGCTGCGATGTAGATGGGGTATAGTTGCTGAACATGTAATGAAGTTTGATGCATGTCATGAAGCTGCATTGAGGTGGAATGTGAGTGGCTACTCCGACGCAGATTATTTACGAGATGCTAACATATTATTTCAGGAACAACTTAAAAAGTCATTCACTTTCATTAATTGTTACCGTTTATTATGTTCATACGATATTGAGAAATGGAAACCTCTAATTCAAGATTTCTTAAGCTTATTGGGTAAGATAAAACCGGTTCAGGTTAATCGAACCGACTATCGTAATCTTCCTCACATCATTGAAAGTGATCCCGAGAGTGGAGGCAGCGTTTAAGAGACTTAGGCTCGACGAAGATGGAGGAAACACCGATGGTGATAGTCGATCTGGCAAACAGCTTATGGGTGTGAAAGCTGCCAAGAAAATGGGCAAATCAACAAGCACTAGCAGTCCATTAACGGATCTTGCCTCTTCATTGATGTATTATTCTGACAAAAGGGTTATTGATCTTGATTTGGAACGAGAGAGGTTGGAGTTTTTTATAAAAAAAAAACGGAAAATTCACGTGGTACCCTCGTACTTTGAAAGATTGCACATGGTACCCAACTTGGCAACTTTGTGCACATGGTACCCCTGAACTTACTACTTTGTGCACATGGTACCCAAATATTAACTTCCGTTAGATTTT
>JBBYHQ010000014.1:2986589-3010043 GCA_038382645.1 Spergularia azorica
GATGCAATTGTGTCTGCAGATAATCCTCTGCTCTCCGTACCAACAACTTCACCCAAAGCTACCAGTTCCTGTAGATATATGATTGAACTTCACTAGATAAATAAACAACCTCCACCAACAACAACATGAGACTGCAAAGAACACACTTACCTCATACGAAAGTTCATCAGGATCAACGTCCTCCCACGTATCCTATAGGAAGTAACAAGTACAACTTTCAGGCGACAGAAAAGGATTGAAGCCCAACTTTATGTCTGGCAGTATCCATTAAGCAATACAATATAACAAATACAAGTAAACAATGCGCTAAACAGTTTGAAAAGTCCTGATAATTTTTGTTGAATGCACCCCATAAGCCACTAATCAGACTTCATTCAACCACCCCCCCCCCCCTTTACAATGTAATAATACACTAAATTAACCAAAACAGCATCTATTGATGTCCTCTTCGTCAATCACCCTGTTTCCCCTAGCACCAAGGGTGATTCTGTTATCTAAAATCCATAGTACGATTCCATGACGTGCTCATCAGCTTCGGATGAACAGGACAATCTTGATAGTTACCAGCTTATCGCATCAATTAGCCAAGCCGATTTACAAATCAAACATCACAAGCAAGCCAAGAGACTGTGCTTCAACCCTCTAAATAGTAAAATTGGGCATCTAAAACTCAAGTATCAAAAGTTCATTTGCCAAATCTTTTTCAGAGTGAAACAGCAAAATCAGGAGCCCAAAATTTAGCAGATAACATCCAACATTTTAGACTGGCAATTGTGGCAAAGATACAACTAATGGGTAGTATAAGATATGACAAATAAGAAGACGCAGCAGGAAGTGGGATTGAAGGAGCAATTACAACTGCGAGAGTCATAACCGAGGGACTGGAACTTTGAAGACTAAACAAAGGATCAAAGCTCTTAACGGTCCCCAAAATATATTAACCTATTTCAACAAATCTATTTTTGTGTGGCTACATTATGAAACAACCACGTCGGTAGGTATAAGAACTTCCATAATAGCTACTGTTTCAGGTCTGCTTGCCAACTTGGAGCAGCAGCTTGAAGACAATGGAGCAGATTTACCTGTGGTAACCATGATTTGTCTGCAAAACCTACTTGGCATCGTACTTCTTATTTGAAAAGCGATAATCGCAATTGAAAACTCCAGTGCATTTTTCTAGTTTTTGAAAACTTGATGTTGGTTTTCAGAAAAATTAGAGAAAAAAAAAAAAGCAAGTCAGTTCAGATTTCTACCACAGTGCTGCCTTTCAATTCTGTAAATGAGACATGACTGAAAATTCCCAAAAAAATCATATCACTTCGATCTGACATAATGAGAAAAACAAGCGGTTCAATGTTCCATATTTGACCAAGGAAGACAAATCAAGTAGCAGATTCAAGGGAACACCAAACTCACATACAACCCAATCAAGGGTTGCCCTACTTGCCCGCACTCTCTATACATATTTGTCATAGGCATGGAGATTCTGTCAGGGCATATGAGAACCATGCCATAAACGCCCCTCTTCTCATGTCATCCTAAATGATTGAGAATTAAGCTCACACATTATTTTCGCGGATGATTTAATGGTATTCACTCAAGGTGACACTCCCTCAGTTTTGGCTGCTACTGATTGTCTAAACAGTTTTGCAAAAATCTCTAGTCTTTATGATAACACTTCGAAGACTGATATATATTATGGTGATGTTCACAGTTCACCCCATTGTGAAGTCTCAAATCTTTCAAGCTACTGGGTTGCTACTGGGTTGTCAGAGGGAAATTCGCCTTTTCGATACCTTGGCACTTTGGCAGACATGTCCACTTCTTTGATAAACAAAATAAAACATGCAATCCAACACTGGTCCTCCGATCTGCTCTCTTATGCTGGTAGGGTTGAGCTCATAAACTCAAATCAATATGGTATAGAGAATTACTGGTGTGCAGGGCACAAACTCCCTAGTCATGTCATTTAGCAAATTGATATGGGTTATTTGTGGACTATAGAGGAAGGAAAAATAAAGCTCATTTTCAAAAGTTAGATGAGCAGTGAGCTCCTGATATCCATAGCAAGAGGGGGGTTTTGGTATCAAAGAGCAACTCCCGTGAAATAGATCTTTAGTCGCCAAGTGGATTTCAAAAATCCAAACTAATCAAGCAGGATTATGGGTCGATTGGATTAAGGCTTACACTCTCTCATCTACTGATTGTTAAACAGTTGTTGGAAAGCCGGCAGACTTTAAGAGCTAGAAAGGCATTTTGGCAGTCAGGGATGCCATTTAGCCAAACTTGTTTCATCTTTTCATGCTTATCAGCACATGCTGCAATAGGAGAAGAGTGGTAAGTTTCATCAAAAATCAGCCTAAGATAATTTCAGGAATCATTATGGTAAGGTTGCATGGTCTAAAACCTTGTACAACTCTATCAATTTTTCATGGCATTGTTTTACAGCAACTCTGGCTAGTCAAAAAAAGCCTGCCTACAGTGGATAACTTATGCAAGCGAGGGATAACTCTGGTTAATAGATGTACTCTCTGTTATGTAGCAGCGGGGAGTGAGAGACTGAAAAGAGAGCAGAGATGGAGCTCAAAACTGCACAGGAAATTTCATTGGTACACAATCAGTCTTGATAGTTTACCATATCTGGTTCGAAAGTAGCTCGCAAAAATTTGCACAAGAAGCACAGCGCTAAGTGGATTATCGCTAGGATTATGTATTTTGTGAGCACTAGATAGTTAGCTTGGGCTACATGTTGCTATCATGAAGAGACAATGGAGACCCTTAACACTCTTTCAATTCGCTCTCCTAGAGGATCTTTCCTTTGTAAGTTTTCTTTTCCTTCCCATATAGTAAATGAATAAGAACTATCATCTTACCCAAAAAAAAAAGGTTCAAAACGTGGTTACTGAATTTTGAAACATAACAGTGGTATACCACATATAGGAGTGAAAACAATTCAGTTAATTACTTAGAAAACCAAATATTATGTACAAGCTTCCAAAAACTTCACTACAAAAATCCTTTAAAAAAACAATACGAAAATTCCGACCTATCTGATGAATAGATTACTTACAAGGGTGTAACCAAGTAACCATCACACAAATTTTTGATGTGCAAAGGCCACCAATATACCAAAAATCTATCACCAACATGCAAAAATGAATCACTTATTGGTGAGAGAACCTATTGGGTAACAAGTCTAACAAAACTTAGCATATAGGTGATTTGTCGCACACTGACTGTGAGCCACGGTTGCACATAAAACAATACAGGCAAAGGAAAAATAACTTTCCAGTAACTATTGAAAGGCATTACAGCAGCCAGAAAAGCAATAGAGCCAAAGGAACTGTGTAAGTCAACTGTGCTTTTTATTTCGAGGGAGGAATGTATATCCCAATAGAGACACAAATGATGAACAGTACACGAGTGATCACGAACACCCCCCCCCCCCAATCCCAACAATAACCACCACCAAGACTCAAGTCCTCAAAATGATTTGGGGTCGGCTAACAAGAATCGTCCTCTGAAACAGGGTATGTAGGCAGCAAAAAGTCAAAGATAGGGACCGAGCAAGTTTCAAAACAAGTGAAAAAGGTGTAAAATTTTACTAAAGTTAAGAGAGAAAGGGCGAAAAAAACCAATTGCAAAACAAACAAGGAGACCTTAGAAAGTCAAACTCTACCCTCCACATGGATCATATCTCTCCATACTGCCCTATCCAACGCCATACTCTCTCCAAGCACCAATAAACTTAGGTAGCGTTTGGAAACAAGAATTTGGAAATTTGCAATCATTTGAATTCTATGATTCGAGAATGTGGAATTCAAATATAAATCCAATGTTTAGGAGAGGGTGGGATTTCAAAATGTGGGCTATTGGGTTGTCATTTGTTTTACACTAAAAAGAATTCAAATCAAATTCCAATGGATTTGATACAAATCCAAATTCTCAAATTCTTGAGTTCCCAAACATGGCTTTTGAGTCAAATTTGGATAATTGCAATAGCTATCAAACAGGGTATTCATACCCCCGCAATGACAACCAAATGGCAGTCATCTTAACACTTAGGATTAAACTGTTTTGAGAGTCTAAGCAAAATGATATTTGGCTCCTGAATTTGGCAAATTTCACCCTGGTCAACCTCAAATCCATTCACACGGTTATCTGTCATGCATGGGTAGAAACAAATGCGCTCAGAATAAACAAAAATTCAGGGTGGGTGCTCATTAAGGCAGAGATGCTACAAGAAAATTGCAACCTAAAATCTTCTCTGCATAAAAGATGCGGAGAACAAGCTAGGTCTAAGGCCGAGGCTGGGAATGCTTTTTTGGATTAGAATACAAGTGAACATGTCTTGTGTCTGCCTGAAACTTGTGTTCCATCTCATCTATATTTAGATACCAAAATTTCAGAGTAACACGAATATTTCGTGGCTAAATCCCAGGCCCCAATTTGAGAAGACGTAATGTGATCCTACATATGTCAGTATGTGTGTTTATCCAGAACTAAATATCCTTAAGTACAGATATATGTTGGTTAAAAAAAGTAGCCTAGCCAGGTTTGATGCCAAATGCATCTCCAAACTGAGATTTGCTAGAAGGACCTGATCATAGCCTGGTCCAGTAAAGCAGTAAGCAGTACAATTTGCATACTTTGAAGGTTCCAATATCTGAGCTGCAATCTCATCGTAACTTTCCTCTTTGCTTGGTGAATTCAATGGTGGTAAAAGAACTAGGTATTCAGGATGAAGCAAAGTGTGCACAAAATCTACAGATCTGCTAGTGCTGGTTCAGCCTAGTAAAGTGATCATAAACCAATGGAGCTGGTTTTGACCCCTTTCATGCTGATCATAGAAAACTTACAGAAACCATGGGCAAATGAAAACCATTGCAATATTACCTGAGAATCGCTCTCATGATCCTCCATATCCACTATTTCTCCTGCAGCAATAACGTGAGAATGATAAAGCATCAGCTGTAACTAGCAAACTAGGTCAATAGTGCTGAGCACACGTCGAAACCAAACTTACGCTCAGTTATGCCGGCCATTGCCATCAATCTAGCAGCCATGTCCCGCTCCTCAGCATCCTGTAAGGCCCTTGCATAGGCCTCGTCATCAGGGAAATCAGACGGATCAAGTTCAACAATATCTGCGTCACTACTCCCGGAGTCATTATGAGCATGAACGTCAAATGCATCCTCATCATCGTCGTCATCATCATCAGAATTTTCAACATCGTTTTGATCTTCATCCTCGTCGTCGTCATCTTCACCACCCTCGTCATCAGTGTCATCATATTCATGATCATGGGAGTCACCATAAACATTGCCCTCATCATTATGGACATATAAACCAGTATCCCATCCTCCATACCCAATTCCACCACCCATGCTAAGCATCATGTATGCCCTTTCCTGCTCAACAGCCAACAAGTATGCAAATGTTAATTTTGGAGAGAAAACCAGCAGAAAAAATCATTCAGGGAAACGTAACAAATATTAACCACAAAGTTAAGTATCTTATATGATATTATGACATAGAGGAAGAATGACTAGCCAAGGCCAAAGAAAAAGGGATGAATTACAGTTTCTTCCTAAACATTATGAACAAGTTCAGCATTAAACTACTCAACGGAAACAGACATAAAGACCGCTGCAGATACAACAAAAAGGCCAGGACTCAGGGCCCCCACTCCACCACTAAATCTAAACTTGCAGAGTATTCAAGTGGCGTTACATGACCCATAAGGTGCGGCTTGATTTTCCTCATTACGAACATGAACACGGAAAAATTAAAACCATAATTGAGTAAGGCTATGTACCTTCCCAAAATACCTAGATAACTTGAGGGAAAATAATAACAATCAAGCACAGTAACACTCGCACAAAATGAGATCCTAAGACCACATCTCAGAGCCCGATACAATAGCTTGCGCTCACTATTGCAGGTTGCCACAGCATCCTCACTCACTGGCACCCTGACACCAAAACTCCCCATTTCCATCCATTCTCACCTCCACACCAATCCTCCTCCCTCCCCACAAAGTCCCTCTCGATTAAGTTAGCTTTCAACAAACTCACTTTTGTGACTCATCACCTCTCACAAGTATGTCTCCCTCCAAGGAAAAGGGTAAAAAAATAAATTTAAAAAAGCTTTGCATCCCTCCCCCTCTCCCCTGTAGCACTTCATTTTTAAAATGCTCACACCCCCTTAAAACATTACTCACCGCTCTCGCAACCCCCATCATGAAAGACTTCCTCTGGTCCCAGATCTGCCACAAGAATATTTATAGCATAACCTTTCTTCCACCAACCCCCCCCCCCGGGCAACACACGCTCTACCTAAATATCCACAGCTGTCAGACATTAAAAGCAATGCATGGAGCTCTGTTTCGAATCTAATACACACTTGCAAGACCTCTTCTCCCCTTATTTGCACATACCGCCTCTAGGGCATCGCACAACCATACCTTTTACAAAAAATCTCACACATTTTGATGGGAAGTCAACTTGCAACACACTTGTCCACCAATCCATTTTTGTTGCTCGTCCCCATCATAGCACCCACCCTCCAATTCCTCCCTCCTAGACACAACGTGATACACGGCATCACCAAATAACCTACCATCACTAGATACCAAACTAAACCTAAGAGAAGATGAAAACTTTACAAAAGATAAGAAATCGAGAGAGCAATGAGAAAGCGCAGTCCCTCAACAGACCTAAGCCTAATGGCAGAGACGAGCACCGAAAAAACACAATGAACTACTATAAAGCAGGAAAAACTAAATCCTCAAGAAGCGACTCTAGCTAAAATATCATCGAATGCCAAACAACTGGAACTGCAAACACAAATTTCTGTCTCCACCACTTTGCTTTTTCGAGCAAGCAAGTTATATAATCCATGATAAACTAATGTACACCGTCTTTTCGTCAATATAGCACCAAAAGCGTCGAATTTTTATCTTTGAGGGGGTATTAAATCAATCTCAACTCTCACAATTACATAATTAATTTGCAAAACTACATAGCTAAGCGGAAAGATTCGACAAATTATCAACTTCTACTGTCAAAGGAATCACTCAAAGACATAATTAGTAATAACATATGCACAAGCACACAACTAATTAAGCTTAAACTTAACAGGCAGCAAGAATTAGCTGAGAAACTTCAATTACTAGTTAATTAAGGTAAAAAAAGGTAAAAGTAATTGCAAAGAATAATTAGTAATTAGTGAGTAACAGTAAAAAGTAAAAAAGTAAACCTGTTCTTGCAAGGTACGAGCAAGAGCAAGGTCAGCATCCTCTTGACTAAGGTCCGTAAACGGAGTTCTCGACGACGTCTGAGTCCGTACAACTTCCGATCCAATCTCCGCCTCTCCGCCACCGTCGCCGCCGTTTGAATTCGCTGTAACATCGCCGTTCGAGTTAGGGTTTGGTTCGGTTGAGACGGCGGTTGTTGCGGTTGTTGTCTTTGGTACGCCACCGTCACCGGCGATCTTAGAGTTCTCATCCATTATTATATTCCGCCGCCGCCGCTAACAATATAGACTTTAATTTATAAGTTTAGAACTTTAAAAAAAAGGAATTCAAAGGTGGTGGGGAGGGGGGGGGGGATGGGGAATAACGGGCGAAAATCAATATAGAATTTGAAGGAGGGGGAGAAAAGAATGAGGTGCAGGAATTTTTATTCGGTGGTGCCTTGGCTTTTCCCAACGTTTAAATCACGGTTGTCTTTTGTTTGTATTCTTCCTTTTTGGTACACGAAGACCACGGGTGTAAATGATCCGAGCCCGTTCGGGTCGGTTAAAACTCGACTCAAGTTCGGTCAAACTTAATCCTGAGACAATCTCAAGCTCACAATTTTGTGCATCCCGAGCTCAGTTGGGTTTGGCTCATTTGAGATCGAATGCGATCCTTCTAATATCCTGAAATTTCATAATATTTTATATTAATAGTTTGGAATTATTAATTAGATTATTTTAGCGAGAAATGAACTTAGTTGTTATGTTGTGAGTCGTCTTCGAAAATGGTTTGAAATCGGAAATCTATTTGGGTCTCTCTATTTGAGTTGGACAATTCCAAGCTACTACAAATTACCTTAACTCAATACCATGTTGGCCCAAACCCCAAAAAAAACATCCAAACTAAACAAAAAGAAAAGAGGAAAAAAAAAAAAAACAAACAAACAACTCCCTTTTCTCTAGCCAACATCACGACACAAACCCCCTCCGAGGTCGAAAACTCCATACCAGTCATAAATCGTACAGTATACCTGACAGGATAACGACAAGGTGAAAGGGCCACGTGCGCATGTTGGAGACAGTTGTTCTGTATATTGGAGAAGTAAACGTGGCGCATTAGGTACACAAATGGGTAAATACTTGGTTTGCATGTACTCCCATGTGAAATTTTAATTTGCAATACGATCCCCAATAAGGGGTGAGCATGAACGGGTACCCGCTCCAAAATCATGGACCCGGACCCGGACCCGTTTCTAACGGGTTCTAAAAACTACTAGAAATTAGGACCCGGACCCGTTAAAAGTCACTACGGGTAGCGGGTACCCGTTTAATCTTAAGGCAAAAGTCATCCAATAAAAATAAAATAAAAATTTAACTTAAAGCTAACCAGCAAATGCAATGGTTTACTAAGTTTAGACCACCTTTGAGGCCCAATAAGAGAAAAGCCAAGCAATAGAGTGTATTTATAAGTGAAGAATTTGTCCACTCTTCTTTCCATGACCAATGTGGGACAAAAACTTTTCTCACTCTTATAAGTTTTATCAACTTACTTAGTTCGACCATGAATTTGGACTACATAAGTGTATTATTTGAGAAATCGACATCAAACAACTCTTGTAGATTGTATTGCTAGCTTTCTGTAGACGCTTGTTGCAACCATTTTTGACTTCGTATGTCAAAGTTATGATCAAACCAAGAACACTAGTTACACTAATAATGGACATCTTAGTAACAATCACTTCTCCATTAGTTATGATAAAACTATACATGAGTTATATAAAAGCTAATAATCACTTCTTAATATCCAAATATTTAGTAATTTTATTATATTAGCTTAAGTAGTTGGTGATTTTGTTATGTTAACTAGGTTGGAGTATTTTATCTTATTAGCAAAGTAATAGTTTCTTGCACAATCACATAATATACATTGCATGTATTAATAGTTTCATTAGAATGTGATACGAGTACGCAGCGGATTTAAACTTACTATAGGACAAATTGATATTTTGTACTACCGTGGGACTATTTTTGGGGTTTTGGGTTTATTTGTGAACGAAAATAAACTAAGAAACGAAATAAAAGGGATATGACCCGAAGGCCTATAATCTCATCCACTTAGTTTTCCCTAAAATCCACTTTCCAGTCACATATATCATTTTCTCTAGCTTTGTCATTTTGGCCAATCGAATTAACAAGGTCTAGACACAGGCGGTTTCGATCTTCAATTAATATGTTTATTCTCTCTAACCTATTACCGATGTTCAGCATAGAAATACTAGGCTAGTTGCTACTTGTGAATCAACAATCTAACAATTAGTCCTTAAATTGTGAATCTAGCAATATGATAGATCTAGGGCTAATTAGTTTGCAACCTAATTAAGCAATAAATCAATCAATAACAATAAGAACGAGAGAAATAAACAATACTCAAACGAATTAAAGAATTAGAATCAAACTCACAATTGTCAGTGAATTATAGCTTCGATTAATCGATCCGAGAATAAAGGTCTTTAGCCTTGCATAGTCTTGAAAATAATCTCTAAAAGTTCTGAATACTCAATGCTTCAAAACTACCGAAAGTTTAAACTATAAATACTAAAAGATTACAAAACGGGATATGGAAACCCGTCTAACAAGCCGACACAACGGGACGACTCGTCCAACACGGGACGACCCGTCCAGACGACTCGTCCGGATACCAGACGAGTCGTCCACATCTCTCTGAGGTCCCGGGTGAAGTCGTCCAGACTAGGACGAGTTGCCCGGACGACTCGTCTTAGGCTCTTGCGGTGTTTTTCAAACGGTTATACCTTCTTCGTTACTTAGCCTGTGAGGACGTGTGACCACATCCTGGAAAGTTAAGATCATGAACTTTAATCTCCCATTGGTTTCACTGCAAAATTCTAAGCCGTTTGAGAGTTATGAAGCTTTAAAATTGACCTTCCGTAAATGGATTGAAATCTCTTCCAAACTTGTCCAAAACCTGGCATCTCGCTCCTTGGATCATCTTTCATCGCCTCATTGTCGTTCCACACATTGCACATCAATTTTGAGGCCATAAATACATACAAAAACCTCTAATTCTTACATTAAAGCATAAATACATGAATGATAGAATTAGCTAACAAATTGATCCAAAAGCAACCATTTGAATGCATGAAAACCCATCTTTTACCACTACTAAGTGGTGTGTATCCCACACAAACCTATAAACGTAGTAAATGGGCAAGTGGAATCATATGCACAGAGAACAGTAACTATCAATGTATGCCGAGTAACAAATGGGGGGTTATTGAGGGTAAGTGATCAAGTAATCTAGACGCAAAAGAGTAATTTGTAAACAATGGAGGAAAAGATCTCGGTCAATTAATGTCCACTATCGTTCACCTAATTGGTCCTACTTATCAACTAATTCTAATTCGTTGAGTGGTGTGTATCAAATAGGCGCTTCCGCATTAGAAAGTAACATCCATTTTTCTATGTGTTCTGTTCTCCTTTTTCCCCTAAATTTCAGTCGATGTTAAAAATCTAGGGTTTCTAATTACAATTAAATCTCGATAAGTGCAACTTTATAACTATCTCGAAGGTTTATTCGTTCGATTCCTCAAATTCGGTTGTCTTTGGATGTTATGTACCGAAAAACCAAGATCAATTATGTTTTAGGATATAAGTTCATGTGTTATTTCATAAGTAACATTATAATGTTTGAAAACTAACTGTTTTCGTTGTGATACTAATTTGAGGCCTAATTTTGTTGTTTATTTCAAAAAGTAACATTTACATGCTTGAAAAGTAACTATGGTTGCTCTTTGTCTAATTCGAACCTTGAATTTGGTGTTCCTTTTATAGGTAACTGTTTAATGCTTGAGAAGTAACTGTTTTTGCTTAGAGACTGATTGAGCCTTAGATGTGGTGTTCTTTTCATTAGTAACAGTATGATGCTTGAAAAATAACTGTTTTTGTTATTCGAGCCTTAATTATGGTGTTCCTTTCAAAAGTAATATTCATGTCATTGAAAAGTAACTGGTTATGTGGTGAGACTTGCTTGAGCCTTAAAATTTGCTGATCAATTCACAAGTAATATTGATATGCTTGAAAAGTAACAGTTTCTGTTGTAAGACTTGTTCTTGCCTTAATTTTGGTGTTTGTTTCAAAAGAAGCTGAAAAACAAGGCAAAGTGAAGCCAGTGACCAAAGCCAAGAACAAGACTCTTATGTTGCAACCCAAGATTTCTTGAAATGTAACAGTTCTTAGGTTGTAAAGTAATAGTTCTGTGAAAAAAAGTAACTGTTTATGATGAAAAATATCAATAGAAAGTACATGGGTTGTAACTTTGATGTGTTTCAAAGTAACTTTGTAACTAGTTTATCTTTAAAGAGTAACTTTTGTTCAAGTCCAAGCATTAATTTTGGTCTCTTTCGTAAGTGACAGTCTAATGCTTGAGAAGTAAATGATTTTACTTTGAGACTAATTGGAGTCTTGAAAATTGGTATTCCTTCAGAATTAACAGTATAATGCTTGAAAGGTAACAATTGTGCTTTGACATTAATTTGAACGGTAACAGTTACTTTTGAAATTTGGAAAAAAGACGTTACTTTTGAATTTGAATAGCGTTATTTTTGGAAATCGAAAAAATGTCACGTTTTAAATCGAAAGCGAAAGCTTCACTTTTGAAATTTGGACAAAACGTTGCTTTTGAAATTAAATAGAGTTACTTTTGAAAAACGTAAAAACGGTACCCTTGAAATCAAAACTTTGCTTTCAAATTAGAGTAACGTTGCTTTTGAAATTTGGAAAATAAACAGTACTTTTAAATTTTAAAATTGAAAAAGCATTACAATTGAAATAAAAAAAATGTCACTTTTGAAATTTAAAAATCATTATTTTGACAATTGAAAATGTTATTTCTGAAATTTGAATATTAGTTACAAAAAAAAAAAGATGAAAATGGGATTATCCAACCATTGTCAACAGTGGTCGACAGTGGTCAACGCCGGTCAATGGCCTCCGACCGGTGGTTACTACTGGTGGTGGTGGTGGTGGTGGTGGTGGTGGATATTGTGGGTTAGGGGAGTGGAGGAGAGAGAAAGTGTATGTATGGGTGTGTTTTGTATGGGTGTGTTTTGTATTTTGGGAGGGGAAGGGTTTTTTTCATGACATGACACCTCATTAATTGGTCTTATGCTATGAGACGGTTCACAGTAGAATAACTCTTCTTTAATTACATTGTTTATATCATTATTTTATTATTATTCTTTTTTTTTTTCACGGAAAAAAAAAAACAAGATAACGTGGGCTGATATTTTTAGCATAAGTACTTTGATATTTTGTGTAGACAATCAATAAGTTTACTACTTTACCCCTACTTCTTAGATTAGGTGTATAAATAACAAGGGCCGCTCTTCCCTAGAATCCTCACTTCATCTTCTTCTTCCCGTCTTCTTCAACCTTCAATTCATCTTTATCATGGTTACCTTCAGCGAATCATCGTCATCATCAACCGTCGAGCACCTGCCCTTCCTCCTGTCATTGATGAATCACCCGCTGCTCCACGTCATACCTCACTTCAACCTCCTGCCGCCATTAATTCACCTATACCTCTCACCTTCAAACTTCAATCAACCACCTCCAACCTTCAATCAACCACCTCCAAACTACAATCAACCACCTACCTACTTCAATCAACCATCTCCAAAATACAATCAACCACCTCCCCACATCAATCAACCATCTCCAAACTACAATCAACCACCTCCTCACTTCCATCAACCATCTCCAAACTTCAATCAACCTCCTCCAGACTTCAATCAACCTCCTCCCCACTTCAATCACCCACCTCCCTACTTCAACCACCCACCAATGGCGAGGATTGAGCTTCCAAATATTGAACACAATGTGTTTGTAGGGGACACCAACTATTTGGCCGTTGCTGCTAATACCCCTTTCATAGTGGTGTACAAGCGCCAAGCAGAGACGTATGGGGTACATCCGGCTGATATAGTCCTCATTCATAGCAAGCATAGGCCGATTCTATCGCCGCTGACCCCGCTGGACATGGGGTTTGAGACGCGCGAGATTGTTTGGTGTGTGAGCATGGTATGTGTCGTATTTCTATTATTGTGTTGATTTATTTTTGGTTGATGCATTAATCGAATTGCTTGATTTAGAAATAGCATTAATTGATTGTGTTTGTGTTGTCCACGTACAATACTTGGGTCGCTTCGGGTACGCCAAAGGTGATGTTCACGCTAATGTTCTCCGAATCTCCATGTCCCACAGTGAGGCATATAGCTTGCAGCGCTTTGGACCCGGTTTCAAGTACCAGGGGCATTGTGGGATATGCGCTTGGGACAGGTGAAGTGCATGGCATCTGTTTGGCTCATAAGACCTTCTCGTTATTGGAGACTGGTTACATGGGTACAACCATAAAGACCGATGATATCATCTATGTCAGCTTCAACCCAAGTTTAACGCGGTAATGGTAATGGTAATGGTTTGTTGATGAATAAGTTGTTTTTTAGTTGGATGAACATTGATTGCTAAACTTCAATTGATGAGTGAAAGGGGGATGTTGTTATTTTGTTAGGGTTCATGGCATAAAATGTTTGACTCAGTTTGAGCACAGTTGATCCTTTTTTTCCTTTATTTTGGGGAACAATGGATTTAGGATCAAAAGTGCTTATATAGGTATTTATTCAGTTTGTGTAATTTTTCCTCATCTATCTTCCCGTTCATCTTTCTGTGTTTATTTTGATGTTTGTTTTAATTTATTTTCATATATTACTTAATATTTTCAAGTGTTTATTTCGATGTTTATTTTCATATATTTATCTTCCCGTTCATCTTTCTGTGTTTATTTTGATGTTCGTTTTAATTTATTTTCATATATTACTTAATATTTTGATGTTTATTTTCATATATTTTCATATATTACTTAATATTTTCAAGTGATTTGGACGAGAGTGATTAGAAGTGATATGAGCTTTCTAGGGTTTGAAGAGAGTATGGTGTTGGATAGGGCGGTGTGGAGAGACTCTATCCATGTGGAGGATTTAATCTGACTCCTTTTGATTTCTTTGTCTGGTTTTCCCAACTCTTTTACAAAAACTTTTTTACCTTGTGTTCAAACTTCATATGTTTTTTTCCAATATTTTTTAAACCTTTTTATTTATTTTGACGACATTATAAACTTCCTTTGAAAGTGTTTAAATACTTCTAAAAGGTTTACAACATTTTCGAAATTTCATGGCGTACACAAGACGGTTACTAGATGAAGATTCATGTTAGCCGACCCCAAATCATTTTGGGAATAAGGCTTGGTTGTTGTTGTTGTTGTTGTTGTTGTTGTTTATTTCGATGTTTTAATTTAGATTTTCATGTCTTTTTTTGTTTAGATTTTAACATTGAAATAATCACATGAAAATATTAAGTAATACATGAAAATAAATTAAAACAAACATCAAAATAAACACATCAAGATGAACGGGAAGGTAGATGAGGAGAAATTACACAAACTGAATAGATACCTATTTAAGCACTTTGGATCATAAATCCATTGTTCCCCAAAATAAAGTAAAAAAGGATCAACTGTGCTCAAATTTTTTATGCCATGAATCATAACAACAAAACAACTTCCCCCTTTGACTCATCAATTGAAGTTAAACAATAAAAGTTCATCCAACCAAAAGGCAACACGATCATCAACAAACCATTACCATTACCATTGCCGCGTTAAGCTTGGGTTGAAACTGACATATATAGATGATATCATCGGTCTTTATGGTTGTACCCATGTAACCAGTATCCACTAACGGGAAGATCTTATGAGCCAAGCAAATGCCATGCACTTCACCCGTCCCAAGTGAGGATTTTAGGGAAGAGCCGCCCTCGTTATTTATACATCACCTAATCTAAGAAGTAGGGGTAAAGTAGTAAACTTATTGATTGTCTACACAAAATATCAAAGTACTTATGCTAAAAATATCAGCCTACGTTATCTTGTTTTTTTTCCGTAAAAAAAAAAGAAGAAAAGAATAATAATAAAATAATGATATAGACAATGTAATTAAGGAAATAGTTTAACGTTAATTATTCATTTTATAAACAATGTATAAACAATGAATTTGATTCAAGTTATTGATTTTCTAACCAAAATATATTAGCCGAAGCTAATCTATTAAGCGCGATGTGGTTAAATCCATATTATATGACGATAGTTAATTATTTTATAATTTGGACTGTCACTATAGATGAAGTAATACATCAAAACTTACCATAATTAGCATTCTTATTACCAAAACTCACTATAATAATTTATTAGCGTTCTTAATACTTTAAACTGTTAATGTTAATAGCAATCATGGTACAAAAGTACTATTATTTTTACATGCACTACATAGAGCCATTGTGTTTCTTATTTCTTCTTTTTTATTCTTAGTTTCAGCTACGCATGTAATTTAGCCTCCCCAATGACAAATTTTATTTAGCCTTTAGTTTGTATAGAATGAATTTCATGTTATTTTTCGTGGCGGGTGTGCAATATTTGGGTGCCTAGCTTCTACTATAGATTGTTTTATTAAAATGTTTTCACGTTATTATTAACGTTGGTTAATACATGCTGGTTATGTTGATCTTCACTCTCAATGATTAAACATCAATTCTAATTGTACTCAAAACATTGTATATAATCTACTCTAATTTATCGTACTACAAAATTCGAGCTACCTATTATCTATTATAGTCCTTATCACAAAGACAGTTCATTAATACATCTTATCCTACTAACAAATAGAATGATCTATACTCAAAATAAACTTTATAAAATATTATACGTGATGTGGTAACTGAAATGATTATCATACGATTACCACAATATAATTAACTAAAATGATTGCTTTATACTCACTTCACTCTATTCAGTTATAAAACGCGTAGAGCCTACATGAATTAACTTCAATGATTACTATAGGATCACTACCAACTTACTATGTACTTCGTTCATCTACAAAACACGTAGCCTCTGAAAACCTCTTTTAAGAAATTCTTATAACAAATGTTAGAAATATTCTCATTCTCTACCGTTAGTATCAATCATTAGTTGAATACGACAATGAAACCTAAGTAGTTGAAGCTTTTATTATTGATGATTATATGTATGTTATTGTTGCAAGTGATACTCTATTGTGACGTGTTTCAGCTACATAACTTTGAATTTGAAGATCGGTACTTTTAATCCATCAACATGCCGACCACGTACACGACTTAACTTCATCAAACTTTGCCAGAAGGTCAGCAAAGCAAAGATCAGTAACACCACAACAGAGATAGTGGATAAGACGTGACACGGAAATACATGCAACTTGTGTCCGATTACATGAGTTACGATGAGAGAGAGCACATTTATGTAACCACTGCGCTGGAAGGTGATAAACGACGCATCGGCAATGTCCTTGTGGTCCTTCTCGATCGCTAACATCCTTCCTTCTTCATCGGCAAACTCCTTGGATAGAGACTCAATCGTGTCCCGTGAATGAGGTTTCGTCCAATCAGCTTCAGCTACAGCTTCATTTTGGGTCACCGGCAAAATTGAGAGCGATCGTCGAGGAGTCAATCGCCGATACTTCGCGTTCGGATCCTCGTCATCAAGCCCTCCCTCTGGTGTCTCCTTCCTCTCGCGGTAACGCCGCAAAAACTGCATCGAAACCAAAACCCTAACCCTTGCTTCTTTCTTTTTTTTTTTCTTTTTTTTTCCTTGCGGGGAAGTGACGCTTTGTTTCATGTTATTAAAGGGGATCGGAGATGAGTTTGCACCGTCCACGTATGAATTACAATTAATTTATCGACGGTCTAAATAAAACAATAAAAAAAGGTTAAATACAACAAATAAATGAAATTGGAAATACAATTAATTGAAATCCTTGTGCTAGTAGCTTAACCCATATCCGCAACTGCAACATAATCCTTAACTAATCACCTCTCTCTCCCACTTGTAATTAAACGACCTCTAAAGTAACAACTACTTTGCGCTTGTTCACTCACGCGTTTTTACGTTATTTTCTCTTAAGATCACTACTTGTAGTACTCCATCTCCGTAATTTAATCCCTTAACAAATCCCGTAACTTAAGATCACTACTTGAGAGAGGGGAGAGAAGAGAGGGGACGTGAGGGAGGGTGAGGTTTATTTGGGGGAGGATAAAAGTAGTTAGAAGTTGGGAGTTGAGGGAGTTAAATCAGGAAGCCTCGCCTCGTGTATGTGAGAGGAGAGTCTTGAAATATTTCGTATTTTCACGGAGCTAAATTACTAATTCATTACGTTTTTATTGCTAAAGTTATATAAAGCGAATTGGTAGAATCTTTTTTTTTGGTATTGTATTACGTTTTCTATTTTATATTGTTTGCGTATTATGAATACATACACATTAACAAAAGCTAATACTAGTTGCATTAGCATTAATACAATACTAAAAGGTGGGGTAAACAGTAAAGGTACAACATAGATTTTCGGAGAGAGTGGTTCGGGTAAAACCCAACTTTGCATTCAAATTGTTTGTTTTGCGATCCTACCAACGAGCGCTGGTGGACTTGATGCATCAACAATGTACATGTATACAAGGGGAAGTTCCGCATCAAGTGAGTTAATATGATATGCCATCAAATTTATGGGGGCGTTGAGATGGGTAATGATCCCCTAAACAATATTCTTCTTAGAAAAATAGACGATCCGTGGGAACTTCCACATCTACTAATCAATTGGAGACACTTATGCAAAATAAAAAAATCATCCAAACAACGGCAGATAAGAGTTATTGTGGTGGATTCAATTGCGGGATTGTTTCGTCATACGTTCCCAAACAACAAATCCGGGTATTCTCAAAGACTGGGTTTGTTATTAAAAGTAGCCAGTCGTCTTAAGTCAATATCACACAAATATGACGCTATTGTTATTGTCACAAATGAAGTAGCTGAGGTCATACCACCGATAACGAACTACAACTACACTCCTTTTACAACATCCGGTCGCCGAGTCATGCCATCCCTTAGGAGATCATGGACCTCATGTGATGACACAAGGTTGTTCATGAAGATTGAATACGACCATCAAATTGGGAAGTTATTAAGAAAACTTGAGGTCGTTTTCGGTCTCCACGTTAAAGTTTCGTCGAATTGCATCTTCTACATCGAAAAAGATGGTCCTATACAATCACAAACTCTCTAAATGTTACCCATACACCTTTAATTAGTAAATATTGGAGTTCATTTACGGTGTAATATAAAGAAACTGACTTGCTTTTAATCATACACTTCTCGAGTTGTACTAACAATGAATCCGACGTGTTCCTTAATTATTAGTTGTGAGCCATCCACGCACGTTGGGCTGGATTGTTTGCCAAACAATTCTATATGTTGGCCCATCCACGCACGCACGTTACGATCTGTCTACTAAGCTTTTGGATGTTTTTAATTTATGGATTGTTTGCCAAGCAATTCATTGCTGGACCTGTCACGCACACACGTTTCTCTCTAATATGCTTTGGCTTTTGTTTTGTGATTTTTGGATTGTTTGACAATCAATTCATTTTTGGGCCCGTACCATTTCGATTCACAGTCACACTCCATTAATTTCAATTAAAGACAAACAAACAAACTACCACCAACAATCTTCAATATCATCTGGTTTTAATTAAAAAGATTGGAAAACTTATTCTTGTGCCATTACAAAAAAAATTATAAGGCTTCTGCAATTGGTAGTAGTTAAAGTATTTAATTAACATAAACATTTGAATGGTTCATCTACAAATTCATTTAAACTCCGAAATGCTACTCCGACATTCTGCTACAACATGGTGTTCCGACATGCTGCTCCGACCCCAACATTATCCCACCCACGTATATTTCCTAATAACACAACATTACAACATATGTCTTTTGTTACACGTAAACAAACTACATAATTTACAAATTATATATAACAGCTATGTTACTAACGGACCTTAGAGAGCCGTGAGTTCTGCCTTGTACCTCCGTTCCTCTTAGCCCTAACCTGCAAATTAACATTTACTTTTAACTCACAACTCTCATCGTTACTTCAACATTACAAAAAAATACCTTACATTACTTAAGGGCGATTTCCTTTTCACAGGAGGGGTGGACTTTTTATTCCTCTTCTTCTTCCCCGACCCACAAACTATTTCCTAGATCATTTTGCGCCGTTTCCATGTTCCCCTCCTACCATGAGGTGGGGGATCTATCAGGTTACTAGTAAGGGTTAATGTTAAGTCTATGTAAGGTGAATCATTCATGGAACTATCGTACAAGGATAGTCCTTCACCTACCCCCGTATAACTGCTAATCCCTTGTGTTGCATTAGTAGACTCATCGTCATCCGCCTTTGCAACTATCTCCTTAACTTCATCACATATTGCACTTATAGATTTAAACACAAGATTAGTGGCAGCTACTGAACCCATTGCAGGATATGCTAAGGGCTGAAACGCCACTTGCATCGCATCATACTGCTTCACCTCCTCAGTCTTTGATGGGTCATGATAAGCAACCTTCACCAATGTATGCTTGCGTACAATATCTTTACTCCAACGCTGAAGTATGTACTTTTCAGGATGTTCAACTAAACGGTACGAATCATACACACATATGATGTGCCTACAAAGTATACCAGCATCCTCAAACATTCGACACTCACAACTAGCATCATGTGTCTCCACATTGTATCGGACTCTAATTGGTCTCCTCCCATCGGTTATAATATCCTCCCTACAACCCTCACTATGTACCCCTTCCCTATCTATCATTCTCACCTCCACTTCAGTGTCAGATATAAATGTTTTAGTTGCATCCCTACAGTACATGACCCTATGACACTCCTTTTGGAAGTCTCTAAATTTATCCTTTGTATAGCACTTTTGGAAAACCTTCTCAATTGCAAATTCTAAACTTCAACCCAGTGGACTACGTTTTGTAGGATCATTAACACCCTTCTCAGATAGTGCCCTCTTCTCCGTAGCCTGACAATACTTCTCCACAAACTCATACAACCTAGTGTTGTGAAAGACATACCTGTCAAAGAAACTATGAATACTTTCTACCCTTTGGGTGGACCTCAATCCTACCCAAAATATATGTTTTGTGTAGGCAGGAACACACTTCTCTATTTGTTCAAATAAACCCTTTAGCCATTTACCATCCGCAAGTGCATACGACATTAGGAACACAGCTCACCTACTTTCAAACTCCTCTACGGTAAATGAATCAGACACCACGTTTTTTAATTCAGCACATGATTGTGTTTTTTCAGGATGCCTATTAAACTTAACTGGAACCTTTTTCAATATGTGCCATATACACCACCGATGAGGAGTATTCAGCATTACTTCTTTTACAACCTTCCGAATAAAAGCAGCCTTGTCGGTCAAAAACCCTCTAGGAGCCTTACCACCAATGCATCTTAACCATTCATTCATGACCCACGCAAAACTTTCGCTTGTTTCGCGTAATATGAAAGCGCAACCAAACAAAATGGTTTGACCATGATGATTCGACCCAACAAAATTAGCAAATGGCATATCATAATAATTGGTTAAGCAAGTGGTATCATAACACACCACATCTCCAAATTCATTATAAGCAACCCTACTGCGGGCATTTACCCACAACACAGCATTAATCTCACCATTTCTATCATGTCTAATCACTTGGAAAAAGTCGGGATTGCCTTTCTGCATTTTAAAGAAGTATTTGTACATAACATTCGCATCCCCAGCTATCAAAATAGACTTCTTCTCTTTATAGATATCCTACCTCATATCTTCTATTGTCACAGGCATATTCTTGTACCCATTTCTTTCAGATGCCTTAGTTTCATGAAATTGGGCCACTGTACCTCCTAACCTAAGAAAACTCCTCAACTCCCTTCCCATGTGTTCCGGCAACACACGATTACTCCTAATAAGTCTAGCTTTACTAGGGGTAGGATTGTGATTATTATGTTCTAAAACAACATTCCTAATATATCATTGTTTTTCATCTATATTACATCCAGCATACTACATCGCCTTACATCCACACTTCTTTAACTTCACATTCCTACCAAGAACTGCTACACCTCCTTCACATCTACCCTTACCCTTCCCCGCATATGTTGGAGGATTACCCTCACACTCACACTTCCATGTGACGCATCTAAACTCCTCATTCTTATGTTTCGCATGATATGCTCTACAAACACCAAAACCTTCTTGCCGAGCATAGTTCTTATAGTACAACTCCACATCCTTCCAACTATTAAAGGCCATTCCTATCGTAGGTACCTCTTTAACTACCCCTGATTCTATAACAACAACTTTCTTTTCAGGTGTTTGGCGCACTATTGTACCCTCCTCTTCACCTTCCCTAATATCCAATACCTGGTTCTCCAAATCATTCCTACTCCTTACAAACTCCCCATCACCTTCATCTTCACTAATGAAGGCTGTGTCATCCCAAATTATACCTTCCACATCTACAAAATCAATAGGGCTACATCCTTTCACACCACCGATTTTGCCCTCTATATCAACTGAATGTTCCCCATCATCGTCGTCCAGTATCACTATCTCATTCTTTTTTCCACTCGGAAATTATACCAACATTTACCCATATATACCAACATTGAACTCCTTAAATTTACAACTAATATTCGCATACCCTTATATACCAACATGTTTAACATCAATCACTCCAATTATTTAACAAACCAAACATAGATGACTTCACTCGTACAACATTCAATTTATACTCTTTTGATTATTATTTCACAAAAGGAAAATTTTCATTTTGGGTACCCAAGGTTTGGACAAATTCCACTTTGGGTACCCCAGGTTTGAGTAATTCCATTTTGGGTACCCAAGTTTTGAACATTGTTCCACTTTGGGTACCTCACTAACCAAAATTAAAATTTTATCAATTTTTTTTTTTTTTTTTTTTTTGTAAGAAATTTGTTTTATTCCTCCACATTGGGGAAAAATAACGGTATCTTACAAAAATAGGGTGCCTCAAACTAACTAGCTAAACTATCGATTACATGACTAGGTGTTTCTTTTCCAAACCAATTATAAAGTCGAACACAAGTGGTGTATTTGATCTGATAAATGATCCATGCTTCCGAATGCTCCTCTTCTCTGAAAATGCGCGCATTTCTTTCATACCAGAGCATATATACTGTAGCTCCAATAGCACACTTAAACCATTTGGTGGTCCAATGCTTCCTCCTTCGTCTACTTTCAATCCAATTTAGCTCTCTTCTCAAGTTCCAATCCCTCTGTGTAATGCCTAACCAGTTGAGTATTGAGTGCCAGACATTGGAGGAGAAATGGCATTTGAAAAACAGATGATCGTGATCCTCCTCCTTGAATTTACACAGAATACATCGGTTAACAATAGGCATACCTCTGTTCTTAATGCTGTCAATAGTTGGCAAGCAATTCTGGGCAGCCATGTTAGCTGTGTAGCTGTGCCTTGGCATTACTACACCATCCCAAATTGCTCTGCACCACCTCCTCTTAATGTACTTATGCCTGAAGTGCTCATAAGCTTTTGAAGTCTGAAACTTCTCTCCTTTTACCCAGGACATAATCAACTCCTTAGACTTTTCCTTGCTGCCACAGTACTGCATTATTTCATCTCTGACATGTAGAATACTTCTCCAGCATTCTGAGTCTGCTTGTGTTATCTTAATCTCCCAATAGCACTTGTTTTTCATTATGTATGCCTTGCACCATTTCAGCCAAATACTATCCTGATTTTCACTAAATTTCCAAACCCATTTTGCCAATTGTGCTTTGTTCCAAGCTAACACTTCCTTCATCCCAACACCTGCTTCACTTCTAGGAGCACAGAAACTGTCCCAACTCTTATAGACTATCTTTCTCTGATTCTCCTTAATTCCCAGAAGCAGTTTTTACAGGCTTTCTTGATCTTCTTCAAAATTCCAATGGGGATAAGCAGGCTAGCAGTCCAGAAGTTTTCCAAGCCAAAAACAACAGAATTCAGGAGTTGAATTTTCCCTGCATATGAGAGAAACTGTGTTGACCAGTGTTGGATGGCAGCTTCCAGTTTCCTCATTAAACCCTGGTACATTTCAGCACTCAGTTTCCTGGTATGAAGAGGGATACCTAAGTATCTGAATGGAAATTGTCCCTCAGTAAACCCTGATTCTCTTA
>JBBYHQ010000014.1:3010959-3042779 GCA_038382645.1 Spergularia azorica
TCATAATATAGTCCTTTATTTCTATCATTCCTAGTGGTTAGACGTTTGTCGTAATTATTTTATTCAAGTGGGACTATCGAATTATTTCGTTGTACTTCAATTTTTTTTGGTTTTCATGGATTTTGGACAAGAGGTATTGAAGAAAATTTTTCTTTATTGATACAATGAAAGCTATTGCTTACTGTTAACGGCAAGCAGTGGCGTATCCAGGAATTTTATTTTGGGGAGTCATGCGGTAATGTGTACCGAGATTATTTTAAACGGTCATATATTAAAGAAAAAGAGTGTAAGAGGCCAACGAGACTAATTGTATAGGTATTAGTATAAACCGTAATTGAAAATGACAAAATCCAACTGAATAACAATAGATCTTTTTTTTTTTCCGAGGTCGAATAACACGAAATCTTATTGAAACTCAAATTCCCAAGATTAAAAATAAACTCATTAGAGCAAATTATAATAGAACAATAAAATTAATTTGGGATAGATAAAAAAAAGGATGAATAATGTGTTACCGTGTAGAGGAATACTGCTTGTGAGTTGTAACTTTGTAAATTGTACCAAAAGATAACAAAAACAAAGAATTACCTCAATAATAGAAAAGGAAAATTACAATTTTTGACTTAGCTGTCACGTGAAAAGAGAGAGGAAGAAAGATGTTTGACTCTTGTGGAAGCATTTTCCTATTTTTGTTTTGTCAGAAACCCATGTGGGTACCTTTCAATGCCAAATTTACCCTTTACTTTTATTCCAATACTGTGATGGGATTGTAGTAAGTAACTAATAATTGGGGGGTCGAAGTGTAAAAGTGCATTTCTCTAGGCAAACTGCATAAAAGAAGCTTATTTTTCCCAAAATTTTTGGAGGGTCGGCCGACCCCCCAAGTTACAACGTAGATCCGCCCCTGACGGCAAGGGCATATCAAATTGCAAAGAAAGGGTAAGTGAGTAATTTTATCTAACAGTTATATTAATATTAATTTCATATATTATGGATTCCTATCCTTTTTTTTTTTATCAAACCAAACATTGGAAAACTAACTTCCTTTCCTTTCTCTTCCCTTCATTTCATTTCCTTTCCTTTCCACCAATTTTCTACCAAACAAGCTGTATGATCTAGATCATGTATATAAAAAAAAAAAAAAATAGTCTTATGTCGAGCTCTTAGATCACCAGTGATGGCTAATTCAAACAATAACCATTTTTTATTCAAGAATTTCAAACACATCACCGGATAACCTGATCCTGGTGACCAGAGAACCCACCGGAGTAGCCCACATAGCGATAAAATCCAGACAATTCCCTAAAGTCGCTAACCAAGCCCAGGCTGACCCGATAAGTCCAATCCCTCGACTCAGACGACTCGGTTAGGTCATACCGTTGTCGGGTGCAGCCGTGCGGGCCGGGCCTTCTGCTCGGGTATTGATCCGACGGGGTTTGCGGAGGAACGGAAGCATATCAATCTATCACAGAGGCTATATTGCTCACATGAGAACTTTGGGGATGATGAGAGATGATCTGAGGTTTGGGTGAGGATGTATTCTGAGTATTGAGTTACTATTGAGTGTGTGAGTGAAAGAAGCTCTGTGAGTTTTTTTTTCTGGGTGAGGAGTGAGGACAGAGAGATGCGTGACGTAGTGAGGGAAATTGCAAGGGTATTTTTAGCGATTCAGTAAAATGATGGGAGTTACAGTGTGGTTATTTCTGGGTTTCGTACTGGGGATCCTCTCACTTTTATCAGTTGAAGTTGTTGTTGTTTTAATCTTAATTAAGCGGTTAAGTCAGGGGACTAAATCTGCTAATACTCCAGTTGATTCTCCTCGACACCCTCTTGATCCTCACCAATCTCTCCATTCTCTCTACCAGAAACAGGTTTCTTCTTAATCACTTTTCCCCCAAGTTAATTATTGTTGTTTCTTGACAATTTTTATGAATTTTCGTTTGCAATATAATCATGATTTAATTATGTGGCCATTTTGGTATGTTTACTCGTTTCCGCATTTATCTTTCTGGTGAAGGTTGATGATTGGGGGGGGGGGGTAATATGTGATTATTTGAATTATCATTTTACATGCTCTCGTAAGTGGAACATATATGGTTTAGAAGGAGGGGGAAAGCAGTAGGATAGAACAAACACGAGGGTCGAGCTGTACCATTCGTATATTTGAAAATTAGGATGCCCAAATTATTAATCCTGTACCCGAAATACGAACATCTTAACTACTGCTTTGCATGTAGTATTAGCCCTGGAAGTCTTGGACATCAAGCTCGGATTTTTGGTTGATTGTAAAATTATGAATCAAGAGTTTTTTTGAATGGGAATGGGGTTTGGTTCGTAAACCTTTGTATCCAGGCATAATCAGCTTGTCAGGAGTAAGTCTGCCTCGGAGGGGACGTTTATTTATATAGCCTAAACTATTTTCTATGAGGCGGAAGCAATGTTTACTAGTTTGCTTTTTAGAACATGGCATTAGACACAATATTTACAGAGTTGCCCTCGTTTCGTGGGGGTTATCCCGGGTTTGAATCCTCATATCCCCCACCCCCACCCCCGCAGCATTAGCTGCTTTTTTGTACCAACAAAAAGAGTCGCCCTGGTGTGATTGGAGGGTTGTTTTTGTTCAGTATTCTTGCATTCATCAGGTCTGTTTTCCTATGCCCGGAAAGGAATGGTATGAGGAGGAAATATTATCAAATGACCCTCTGTTAATAGGGCTTCTCCAGATGTTCCGTAAAAAAAAATGGCCTTCCCCTGATGTTCCGAAGTGGATAGCATACACCCAATGACCAAACAGAAAAAGGAATGTGGTTTTGTTTTCGGTTTGTGAACTCACAAAGCAATACAATGTGAATTTATTGATCATGATCTTGAATTAAGACCTTTCCCCACTGCTAGTAAAATAATTATTCCCCATTTATCGAGCCTTCTCAGCTGCTGGTTTGTTTCTACTTTGTGTATGTTTAGTGTCTCCATTTCGAATTCTTTGTTCTATCGAGCTCCTTATCTTAGTTCTTTAGAAATGAGTGAAGTTCAGTGAGTGCCATTCTTTCTATAGTATTTAATTTTAAAGATAAATGTTTGTAACAGGGTGTTATCTGGGTTCTCGAACCAGAAAAACTTCCTAAGGTTCCTCCTCCGACAGAGCAATGTAGGAAAACTGAAATTCTAGAGGTGTCCCCTATACGGAAACAGGCAAAAATCAAGGATCGGACACTTATTCTTACAGAAGCAGATGGCTCTCTCTCAAAAGTCCTGCTGAAGGGCTGTCAAGTAGTAGCTGTTTCTGCTACTTCCCTGCCAACAAGAAAATGGTAAAACATACTTTTATAGTTGGACTAGTCACCATGGGTTTTCGGACATTCGTTTCTCTTTTGAGCTCTCATTGAATATCTAAAATAAAATTTATGCACTTAAACCATATAAAGGGAACCACATCTTAAAGTATTTATAATCTTTCCAGGACCTAAGTTCTTGACAAATGGGATAATGCCTCAGTCTGTTCTCCATTCTAATTTTGTTTAGTTTAGTTTTGAGTGACTGGATTTACTCGGAGGTTTCTGAAAGGTGTAAGGGCTGTCAAGGTTCTTAAATCTTGCACTTCTGATTTACGCAAAATAGTGACTTTGGGGTGAAGGGGATCCTTGGCGCACTGGTAAAGGTGTTGTTGTGTGATCGATAGGTCACGGGTTCAAGTCCTGGGAGCAGCCTCTTGTCCAAAAAGTGACAAGGGAAGGCTTGCCCTCTATATACCCTTGTGGTGGGACCCTTCCCTGGACCCTCGCCTTGCGGGGACGACAATGTGCGGCTGGGCTGCCCTTTAGTGACTTTGGGGTAACGGCTTAGAAATAGATAAATTCTTAACTTAGAAGCCATACCTCAATATTTTCTTTTTCCGACCTCAACGCACGAATAACAGGACTTAATAGAAACAAAACGCGAGAATGGGTCCATAATAAGTACAAGTCAACTTTGACTTGACTTAGGTACTTTAGGCTAGGTAGGAATACATGGTCAAGAGTGAGAATTAGGCAGCTTACTATTGTTGGGATGTTGTCATGTGGCCTTCTCTAGATGAACTTGCCTCATCAATGGTGGTTAGGTTAATGAGGAGCCTGATAGTTCATATTCTTGAATGCGTGAGGTGATTTAAGATGATGATGGTTTATTGTTCTGATAGGTAAAGTGGGAATTAAACCATTGTATCATAAATAAACCAGGAGACTAATGCCAAGCTTAGTCTTGTCATGCAAGGTCACAAGGATGACCCTTTGGAAGAGCTAAGCACTAAGCTACTAACATTATATTGGTGTTGTAAACTTGTAATGACTTCTAAACTGCAAGCTTGTTGTAGTTAGTAATTTTGTTGTTCTGGCAAATCCCTCCATCCTGTTGTGCCATTAGGGTCAATAATCTGATGTTCCCGTATTCTTGACTTGGTTCAGAAATTACAGCTTGATGATAATCTATGAACTAGCAGTAAAAACCATCGACCGTATGAATTGTCAATTCCCTCACTCAAGTGTTTTCTTTTAGGGAGAAAATTAGGGTCTATTAGTATAGCTCTATGGAGAGGAAAATTGAGGATTATTATGGCTGGTCGATGGAGTCTTACCATTTAAATGCAAGCATCGAGTTCGACTTTTTTTTTTTTTTTTTGAAATGAGACTTGTATTTGTTATTTTTGTACTTTTGAAAATATATATGAACTTAAAGACTTGAAGTAAGAATGTACCCTCAACTGAGTCAACCCCAAGAACTAAGGTGGTAGCTTGTAGCTCAATTTAGGAGTAGGTCCTTACAAGAGAAACTCTCATCCTCGCAAGAAAGGTTACTAGAGTTTCATTAACTTAGTTCCCACTTGAATGTTTGCTCAGGTAAGACAATAATCTGTCTTCGATTTATACTCATTGATAAAAGAATTCTGAAGTAGAAGTAAGTGGGCTTATTTATACGCCCTTCCTTACAGCATGTGCTCAATATTAATTGAAAGCCATGAAATGATGTATAAATTAGAAGAGAAAGATACGCGGTAGTAATGTGGCGACGAGCTTAAGAAAACGACTATTGAGAGGCTTTCTCAAGGATGAAGTGTTTTGACATGTCTCCTTCAGTCCTACTTGATTTAGGTTGCTTACTTTCCCGCCTTTGAGGGTTTCTTCTACGTGACGTGTACTTTCCTCCAAAAGTCAAGCAAAATCATTCACCAGGAAACCAGAAATAAAATTACTCCAGAACCACGAGCTTGTGGTAGATTAGTCACTAACCACAGTAATTAAGTGTTACTTAGATTACTAAGACTTAATCAACCTTAATTAGGCAGGGCACTTATATACCTCCAATCATGTTCAGCATTCATAGACGCCATTTTGGATATAATACATGCTTGACAAAAATCATCCCTGTAAACATTGGAAGTCTTCTGTTTCAACTCCCTTCTGGCTTAGAATTAATCCTCAGATTCCTCACATGTAAAGAATGTCACATTGGTGGTGCAGCATTCCTGTAGGATCATATGATGCAGAAACAGTTAAGATACCATTGTCATTGAACTTGAGACTCTTGCACCTGCATTGCACTCTACATGGGATAGTTCCTTTAACGGTAGGTTTGCTTATGGTAGAAATAATGTTACTATTGGTCAGTATGGAATTTTGAAGAAACGCCAGAATTAATGATGCTTAGACATGGACTTCTTTCCTCTGACATTGACCTCAAATTAGAGATGTTTATATGATACAAATTTCAGTGTATTACTCAACCCTTTTTGAGGATGACAGGTTGTACTTGGGGAAAATTAAAATGTCTGATATTCTTTGAAATGCTGTTGGTTTACTTGGCTGATCTGGATGGCGTTAAGCTTTTTAAGTGACCAACAAGGTGAAGTTGTATCTGATTAAAATCATGAGGATTAGCTGATTACGGAGCCCAGAAGAATCCTGTAGAAAGAGATCTGAATCGCTAATAGTGACAGTTGTGTTATCTCTTATTTGATAGCTGCTTTACCTAATGGGTGGCTTTGTGTTGTGACCCTTTTAATTTTGAAGACAGATGATTGAGTTTGAGATATGATGCGTGGTTCCAACTTCCTACAGCATTGTTTTATAGAGAACAGGGAAGATTGGTGTTTGGTATTTAGCTAGTTGAAGGTAAAAAAACAGATCAAAGAGAGATTCAGAATTTCAGAGAATTGACATCATAGGGGTGAGGTGTGAAATAGGGCTTGGTTTTATGTTTCACAATTGCATACTACGTTGTGACAATAATTGATCTCCGATTGATTGTTATCTCTCATCTTACACTTAATCAATAAATCTTCCTTTCATATCTTTCTGGGCTGTTTCAGCTGACCATGGAGATAAGGAAATTTTAAATGTAACACATACTGTTCGGTTTAAGGGAATGGTTGTCCAGAATGGCTTAGTGCACATGTGATGTTTGATTTATTATTTTCTCGAGGGGAAGAGCATGTGAAGGATGAGGTATACTCCTGAAGTGGGATTCTTACAAGCTGGAAAGATAGTCTACCTTTCTGCTTCAAGGATTGATGTCATGTACATGGTACATATTTGGAAAATGTAATGACATTTGTATTTAGTCAAGCTGACGATTGTGATGAGATTAAATGATAACCAAAGCAGCAATCATCTTTCAAGTGTTCTCATTTAGATAATTTGATGAAGCTCAAAGTGTGGGTTCTCTATTGATTGAGCCCAACCATTTTCTTAAGCAACAAACTTCAGAATTTTTCTCTATCATTTCGTCCCAATGGAGTCAACGACTAACTATTCTTTGGCTTCGGATATAATGGAATAAAGCATAATGGCTCACAAAACTGCCTGCGCCTCTTGTATTCCTCTCAATGTTTTCAACGTAGGGGTAAGGCTTGCTGACATTCCCCTTCCGCCCCCTCCCCCTTATGCTGCCTTATGGACGGAGCCGTTGAGGCACTGGGTTAATGTTGTTGGTTTTATTCCTTCCTCTGTGTTGATCAGGCTCGGCTAAAAGTGGCTGACATGGTTACTTGTCCAAGTGTTGACCCGGCTAGTTTTTGAAAAGTTTTATGTTTTGGCCTAAAACAAAGTGTCTAGTGTCATTGGAGCTCCCAATGTTAAACACGGAAGCTTTAACAGAATATTTGGGCTCTTAGCTACGTAGCCATTTCTTGACCACACGACAAATATATATAAAGTGAAAAGTAAATTAGGATTATTAGTTAGACTCTGAAATCTTGAAGGCAGTGGAGTAAGGCTAAACGTATGGAGTGTAACCTAATAGTGATATAACATCAAAGGGGTGATCACCTTGTAATGAAATTTTAGCTGAACATTTTTTGCTTATATATTTCTTGATAAGTAATGTGGGGTGTCTATTAGAGGACATCAAGGGGGTGACTCCAAGTACAAAAAGATACCCAGGGGGGTGACGACTGTACAATTGAAGAGTTAGAATGTTTATAGCTCTGTAATCTTATCTACGAAAGGAGAAAAGTAAAGTTCAGGTGAGACTGTGGGAGTGGAGCACTTGACTCCAGCTATACAACTTCAAAAGTGGAACTTGAAATATTGACTCTATTATCCCAGACAATGGGGAGTTTGATGGATATGTGGACAATAGAGTCAACGCAGGTGGGATCTGGAAGAGGGCTAGAGGGATACTATGCAATGTGAGGATACCCCATTCAAGCATATATTGCAAACATCTCATTACTTTTGATAAATACGACAGGAATAACATATTAGCTGTTTTGGAATAGTTTCTCATTGGCGTTCGCGCCTCAGTACTCTTCTGCCCTGATATCGCCTAACCTTGCCACACCAAAAAGGTCGTGCCTGAAGGGTTTGACTTGCTGTCTCCCACCTCGCTGCCTCTGCACTTAAACGGGCTTCGGACGCAACTTTTTCGATATTTTTATTTTTTTTTCTAAAATCTTCATATTTTATTTACCCTTCTAGTCTAACTGCAATAATCATTTAACAAAGGCAGAAAAGTTCAGCCAAAATGCCACAATGTTAGTATGTAATTCTTAGAGGTAAAAGGCCAAACATTTTGGCGTAAATAGGACTACACATTTTGCCATTGTTCTTTGGTATATGTATGTAGCAACTAGTCACACTATGCATGTGCGATCACGGGGACGTAGAAACGTAAATTTCATTGATATTCTACTCAAAGAAAGTGCAGTTGATTGGCTTTCAGAATGTCAAGCTAATTACAATCTCTTTAGGGTAATTTCCATCGCTAGCAGATGAATGGCATACTAGTAGCTACGAATTGGCAGTTGTGGCCTCACTGGTGGAGGAAATATATCATGGGTGGTTGTGAGCCAAGGTATGATTTTAGCCAAATGATAGAATGTTTTACAACATTTCTTGTTATGCTGAACAATTTTACCGATTTACCGTTCATCTACCCTTTTTTTGGCTAAAAGAGGTTGATAATTAATTGGAGGGTAGATTTATGGGTGTATTTCCAGCTTTGGCAAATTAGCACCCTTAAATTTTGTTTTTGCTGAGAGGTCTTGAATGAATTCAATAAACCATTTGGCTAAAGATGTCCTCTCTGGTGGAAAAGGAGAATGGAGAATGGTTGGCTAGCCGAAGTTTGGATGGTGGCTATTTTTTGGTGTACTTGAAGAAAAAATCATCGCATTTTGGATGATATTGCTTAGACACACCAAGACTTCAAATTTCACTTTTTGAGGTTGTTTAGCTGGAGTCAAGTGTTGCATTCTCACCGACACTTGACTTTTCTTCTTTTGTATACGAGTCTTCCCCCCCCCCCCTTCGTGTCTTTTTTTTTCTTTTTTTTTTTTTAATGGGTGTCACCCCTTCTTGTCCTTTTTGAATATATTGACAATCTAACTTAATTAAAAAAATCAAACATGAACAAATAAGCCATTGTCGTTTGAGTGCTGGATTATGGAATAGACCAGGGTGTATTCTGTAGAGATATTCCAGACTTGAAAGATTAAGCTAATATTTTTCTGAGATTTGGTGTGCGAATGAAATTTTGTCAATATATAATGTTCTGAAGCGATGGAAGCTCATATGTTGATCAGATAATACTGTGATCATAATTACGCAAAATTGAGCATTTGTGATCTTTCAGCTTTCAGGTGGTTTTGCAACATGATAACTAAGTGGGTTTTACCAAGCTGCTGTGTTTTAAGAAAAAATGTTTAAAGCTCTGTATGTATTAATTTCAGGGCTAAGAGGTATCCAATTAAAGTAGAAACCAAGAATGGAGTTTTGTACCAAGGGAGTAAGGTCTTTTATATTTATGCAGACACTTCATTGGACAAAGAATCTTGGTGCAGAGCTCTTCGTCTTGCAGCATCTCATGATAAGGAAAGACTACTGTGGTATTCCAATTTAAGTGAAGAGTTCCACGGTTACTTGAAATCCTTAGCTGATGGTTATCCTTCTCTAATCAAACCTTCTGTTGGTTATCCTGGAGGGCCATTGTATAAGGTTAATCGTGTTGAGGACCCCCCATCAAAGGTCCGCCAAATCTGGAGAAAGCTCTCCAGAAAGAGTTCCTGGCCTAGTCATGATGATAAAAGGATTGGTGATAAAGCTCGGATTTCCCAAGGACTGCCTTCAATTCCTAGTGATTTGAAGACTACTTTTTCAGGGAAGATATCAGATGAATGCGTCGAAGATAACCCTTCTGTTTCTTCGGGTGCATCAATTCACTCGGGGAGCTCGACCCATGGAACAGAGATATCTGATGCAGACGCTTCTGAGAAATTGGTTGTTGACGAGGGCACACTCTGCTGGAATCTACTAATATCGCGGTTGTTTTTCGATGTCAAGAGAAATTTAGACATTAAAACTGCTTTGAAGGCTCGTATTCAGGTGACTTTCTTGATTTTGATCTGCTAAGCTATATATGTATATATGCTGTTGGTCCATAAATTATATTTGTAAGACACATCTTTACGTATTGTATTTTATTTGCCCCTCTTTGGCTCTGTATGTTGGTATGAGCGAAAACTATGCAATATTACAGTAATTCATTGAGTGACCATGAGTTACTGACTTCTTGGAATGTTAAGAACTCATGACCCTTTTCTGTCAACTTTTGTTGAAACACCTACCATGCTTCCTCTAGCCTTTCTTATGTTCTGGGTTAGCGGCTTAGTGTGAACTTTGGCGAATATAGGATATTTACTTTTGTCTCACTTAGTTTAAGTTTTGTGAAAGATGTGACTCTAAAACTATGTCATTTATCTTGAGCTGATGTGAGTTTTGATCAAGTTCAAAATGTAAACTGCTAGTTGACAAATTGAATTTGTAGTTGCGGAACAATGGTGGAGATGAAGTTAATTAATGGTAAGTGAGAGAGGACCACTTTGCAAATGAGGAAGTTTAGATAATTTTCAGATTGTCGGGGGGGAAGTACAAGAGGAAGAGATATTGACATAGTTGACATTTTTTTTTTGGTTTATTACCTTACCATTATGCAACAGCAATTTGTACCAAAAAAAAAAAAAAAAATATGGAATAGCAAAAGATTATTTAGAGTTTCTGAGTTTTGTGACGCTCTGTAGATTCATTTCTAATTTTCCTACTTTCTTTTATGATATGCCAGAGAACGTTGACAAACATGAGAACTCCCAGTTATCTTGGTGAAGTGATCTGCACTGATATAGATCTTGGTAATTTGCCTCCACATATCCTTGGTATGAGAGCTATTCCTACAGACATGAATGAGCTATGGGCCTTGGAGATGGACATAGAATACTCTGGTCGACTGGTTCTCTATATCGAAGCCAGACTAGAAGTTGGTGAACTGGACTCACATAATGGTGTGGTAGACCAAAATATTGAATCAAGCTCCGCTGGGGAGGTAACAACTAATCTTCTTGAGAATTTTAAGCAATTCCAAGATGAGTTGAAGCTTTCTGATGGGACTAGTGAATCCACACATCAACTTGATGCAGAAGATTATACACTTGGTGAGTTCTTTCATATTTTTGTGCATCTTTCTTTGGTGCTCCGTTAAATCCAAACAAAATTCGACACTTTCCTTATTTCTATTTAAACGAAGTCAATATTCCTTTTTGTTAACGATTTACATTTACTTTGAACCTATACATTTACCTACCCTTTGTTAAAATTGGTCAAATCTTGTGTTTGATGCCACTTGCACATTCCTTTCAGTTACAATTGTTTCGGACATGGGTATTAGGTCCCTTTGTTTACAAACTAGAATTGTCTATTAAGCCTCTTAATCCATGTGCGGAAATTCTGGAGTATTTGTTATGACTTTGAACTTTCCGTGTTCTCTACTAATATTATTTTATATTTAGTACATTAACTTGGTATTCTAATCAATGGTACATCATGCTTTGATATGATCAGTGATCTCTTCTCAGTTCATAAGACTAGTCATGCGAGGATGAAGTGCCCCTAAATTCTA
Organism: Spergularia azorica; assembly: GCA_038382645.1. NCBI lineage: Eukaryota > Viridiplantae > Streptophyta > Magnoliopsida > Caryophyllales > Caryophyllaceae > Spergularia > Spergularia azorica. The sequence goes on from JBBYHQ010000014.1 coordinate 3,022,384, forward strand.
ATTCTGTCTGAATGCTGACCAATGCCCTGCTGCTTGTACCCATGTGACGGACCCCGTCAGTTGTTTTCGTTCGGGATCCTGTCACATACACTAGGTCTTCTCTTTTCATCTTTCTCTTAACTGGTAGAATAATAAACTCCCATATGTACCAGAAAAGTTATCAACTTGTTATTGCTAAAGCAATAGCCATAGGGAAATCAATAGCCATAGGGGTCATTGATTTGTTCAGCAAGCCTCAAACTTCTGCAATACTACCTAAGATTTGGACCAGACAATAAGAAATTGTTTGAGGTTCATGAAGCATTAGCAGTAGGATAAGCAACCCACGGACAAATACCCTAAATCCACTTGCAATTTGACCAAAACCCTCATCAAGAACAACAGCATTGCCCCAGTGCCTCAAAGGCTCCCTTCTATGGCGAGGGAGAGGTAGAGGGAAAGGGAGAGGAAGAGGACGAGTGTGTTAGGATGTTTGAACTTGTTATTGTTTCCACGGTAGAAGGCTGACGTAGCTTGGATCAGATTGATACGCACAAACAGTTTTTATAAGACAATGCTGACTCTTGTAAATCTTGCTAGCCGAATATAAAACTCTTTCCTATTTGGACTTTTTCAAGTTTCTCAGATTTGGAAGGTCCTTGACGTGGTGCTCACATTCGTTGTACTCAATTCATAGATTAAGTATCGAATCTGAGGACTTGTATTTGTTTTTTGTGAATATCAGTTGCGGAAGGGAAATTCTGGACAGGAGATATCCTTGAATTGTTAAAACAGTGAGGAGGCGGGTTCAAGATGTTGTGTTTGGGCTTTAGATGAGTTTGATATTACAGCAGCCTTTGTAATCAATTATTAATTGGGGCTGTACTGGTCGTTGAAACTTTTAGCCACTGATCAGGTGTGACGTAGTATAATAGTAGAGGGATGATTGAGGAGGGGATGAGACAGTATATGGTGATAACAAAGAAGATTGAGCTAGATTGTCTCACTGAAAGGATTTGGATAGGCTTTTGAAAGGTTTCAATGAATCACTATAACTATGATTATCTTCAAACTAGATTGATTAGTTTAATTAATGCCTTGCTGTGGAAAAAAATTTGATGCAGCATTAGCATTAGTTAGTGCGCCAATTTTAGATTGTTGCACCTCTTCTCGTATTACCACAAACAGATTTCCCAAACTGATAGTTTGATAGCATTTTTAGAAACTCACCTTTCTCTCACTCTATGAAGGACCAATATTCTGTGGTGGGGTTTGATCAGAAACTTCAAGTAAGGCCAGCTTCTATAGCCTCTATACATCAGCACATGTAATGGAAAACTACCCCTATCTGGTACTTATACTTTTACCGTAGTCTCTACTAGGCCCAGTGATGTAACTATTAAATAATTATTTTGCTTTTTGTAACCCTGTATTGAATATTAGAGGACCAATCAGAATGGTATTATTTATTCTTCCCCATTGTAAAAATTAGAACCTTCGTCACGAAGTACCTTTATTTTTGTTCGTGAATATGTTACTTAGATGCTCTCTATATGGCAGAAGTACCTATTTTTTTCTGTAAATAAGTAAAATCATAAACATAGTTCTGATAATTGTAAAATGCTAATATCATAACTACTCCGTACTTATTGTGGCAGCTGTCTTTTTGTGCCTTGTTTTGCTTTTATGACTTTCTGGGCAGCTTTTCAAAAACTAAAAGTGACATTTAAGAGATTAGAGCTTCTCCATATTATGTCCCTGGATATGGAGGAAATTATTGATACTATAACCTAAACACTGTTAATGGGGTGGGTGTTAGGAAGGAAGAGAACGACTATAAGAACAGCTAGATTGCCACACTGACAAGACTCCCATTACAAGGGAGAATGACAGCTCGTAGGGAGAGAAAGCTGTATCTCTATGGTCTTCTTCTCTGGGAATAAACAGGTTAATATAGGATTCAGAGTGGTGCATCTGATATGTCTGTTCCTGTAAGCAGGATTTTCCAGAGTATGTAGGCCTCTTGTTGAAAAATTTATCATTTGAGATATGAATTTTTGCGGTTGTTGTTTGATGTTGATTTCGAATTAACGGATTTGGACGACGTAAATGTGGTTGACTTTGCTAGTGACAATCAAACTAAAGGGTTTGAGGATAACCACTATTCAGAACAAGGACAGGCGTTGTTTGATAATAATATAATATCTCCCGTCTCACATTATTTTCGATGAGAACTTGTTTCAAGAGGCTATTTGTTCGCTTGTTATGAAGATGCATATTGGAGATACACTAGAATGAGCAACTATAGAGAGCAAGGAGGGGGGTGATAGGGATCTCACGTCTTAGGCTGTGGATTTGTAACCTAGGACCACCAAAAACTTTGATTTTTTGAAGAAAGAAAACGGTGTGTAGGAATTTACAATTCTGATAATAACAATTAACTATGATGGGGAAGGCCTTGAAAAAGGCTTTTTTTGTTACGTCCTGGTAGCTTAGACTGTTTGTAGGTTCTATAGAGGTTTTCGATTTCCTATTTCATTGGTCATCAGTAGCGCTTTTTGTCAGACTACACCTAAGAAAGACAAATTTTTGTCAGACAATACCTAATAAAACAGATTTTGTCTAACTACACCTAATATTTTTTTTTGTCCGAGTACACCTAAATCAATGTCCTCCTATTTGTCAAACATGGTGGTTTGACCACATCTTCCCACCTATTTAGCCACCTAAATTTGTTGCCCCGCCCCCGTTTGTTTACATCCCAAACTTCATTTCCCCCGAGTATGGTGAAAACTAGAAAAAAATGGAGTGGAGAGGGTGAGTTGTGTAGTTTGGAGGGGTAACTAGTTAGTTTGGAGGGAGAATAGTTTAAAGGGGAGAGAATAAGAATTCATTTCGAAGGTAGAAATTTGAAGGAAATGATCAAATTTGGGGTAAAATGAAGTTTGAGATGTGAAAAAATAGAGGGAAACCAATTTTGGTGGTTGAGGGTTGGCTATGGGTAGCAAGAGGTGGTCAAACCACTGTGTTTGACAAAAGAGGGCCGAAAGTCATCTGTTGGTGTAGTATGACAAATAAAAATAAGTTAATAGGTGTGGTTGGACAAAATCTGTTTTTATTAGGTGTAGTCTAACCAAAAAAAGAAAAAAAAGAGAAAAAGAATTAGATGTATCTTAGCGGTCCACGTATTTGAAAGCAAGAAAATTATAATTCAATATATAATCATAGAGAGAGACTTCTTAAATGTCGTTGTTGAATGAAGGCCTTACAAAATAATTTAGTTTAAGAGACCTAGATGTTTACTAGTATGGCCCGAGTATTACTCTATTTGCTTTTGCCAAGTATATCTCTTGTTGACACCCATTAACCTATATCCCTTTTCTTTCCTCCAAAATACGTTTTGGTTTTGTGTCTGACTGTAACAGTCTGTTCCTATTTCAATTTCAGATAAGCTTAAAGGGGGCAGGACTGATGTTTCCAGTTCAACTTCAGGGTCGAGATGGAAATCTATTGTAAATTCAGTTGCCAAACATGTACCTCAGGTATGTAAACCAGTAAATATTCGAGTTATTCGATGCATCTGTTTTAAAATATGTTGCAGATAGTTTGGCAGTGTGCTTTCGCTGCATCACACCTGAGCTTCCTATTCTGATCCGTCATAGTATTCTCGACTAGTCGACTTTGAGTTGTGCATATGTGGGGCGTAATTGTTTGCTAGAAACATACTATGTCATGTTGGAGCAAGGCATGTCAACTGACATTGAGTTTCTTTAGTTTCACCAGAATGCAATTGTGAACCTTGATACGTAACTCAGGACGATCCAATTTTAAATTGTGCCCATGCCTTACAAGGTTAACCTAATTTTGCTGGTATATCTCAGACTTGCATGCACATAGGTTATGGGCATTATAGTCATATATGATTTGGAAAGGGGTATTATTGTGAAAGCAAAAGGAACGAGGGTAACAGATATGCAAACCAAAACATGGAAGATATTATGATTTTTACAATTAAGTGGACTGCTGTATTATTGTAGAGTTTTCTAGTTCCCTTAGTAAAACATAGGTTCCTATGGGACCACTTATTTGCAAAAGCCGAATGTTCACTCTGGAAAACACCCGACTTGACAATATATATTTAAATTAAATGCGCTTTTGCTAGTAATTTGATTACCCAACTTTTAACATCTCCTCGTTATCTCTTCTCCTGTTAACAGTAATCCATATTGAACTAGATAGAGGCCCCATGTCAATCTAACATAAAATGGATAATATCACAAATAAAAGAAACAAACTGAAGCAATCCCAGGTTTGGGATTGAAGCTTTGCTCAATTGTTTCTAGTGCTTTCATATCCTTTGAAACTTATTGATACTAACATGCTGACTATTCATAAAAGTCTTGTAGAAACGTAATTTTGGGATTGAAAAAGCAAAGAAGAAAGCAAAAAGAAAAGTTAATCATGAACTTGCATGAGAGATTTAGAAATTTGAATTGATAATTTTGATAGGCTTGGTCAGCAAACTCCGGAGGAGGGATCGTGGGAAAGAGTTTTGAACTTTTGATGGATGAGATATGTAAGTTGATGACAACGAAGTGACTATTACCTTTTTCAGCCTCATTCAGCCTATAAAATTTTCCTGAAGGGCTTATGCGGGTTATGACCTGCCCCAAGCTGGTTGGGTCACTCATGACCTTGTAAGACAGTCTAGGTCACAGGTTCTTCCTGAGTACCCTGCCCATGGAACAAGCACCATCCTTTCTATAACCTTTTACTTGCCCTTCTCTTACTATATTTTGCCCTTCTCATACTAACTTCTTGGGTGAGTTGTTTAAGTTTTAGAGGAAGTAAAGGCTATTTTTTCTTATTTTTCAACCACTTCACTTGTGAATTAAATTGTCTAAGTTGTCTTAGTGACAACAAGCTGATGTCTGCATTAGATGTTGTGTCACCTCATGTCTTAGTGAACTCAATTGTCATAATGTCACGCACTTTTAAGGCCCCATTTGGTTCAAATATTAGTATCAGGTTGGGATCAAGAGTCGGATTTAGATGGTACTATGACTACTATCGGGTCAAATCATTTTGGGAATAAGGCTTGGTTGTTGTTGTTATTGTTGTATGACTACTATCGGGTCAAATCCTCAATCCTGAAACCTGGTTCAGTTCAGTAGAAAGCTAATATTAAAAAAAAAAAAAAAAACCTTCTCTTTTTATTTGGGTGTCTAATTAGTTAATCACTTAATATAAAAGATTTTCTCCCTGAAAAAAACTAAAAGACGTTTGCACTACCAAAGTTTCGGAAATTGCTTTTGTCCTTCAGTGATTCTACATATTCTAGAGAAGTAAAAAAAAAGACCAACACTTCTTACTCCATTAAAATATTGATCATAATATCATGACACAATTCTCATACCGTTGCTCTCGTGTCAATTGCCAGGCCCTTCATGTCCATTTCCTCCCATCCATTCCCAATTTTTCTAATGATTTCCTTGTTTATCTGTATTAAACCATAACGGCAAACCATGTTGATTTTCAACGTGAAAGACACAGTTTTTCTTTCTATTAACTACATCAGGATTCATGTCTCTTTAATATCTCTTCTTTTCTGTGGCACTCTATGTTAATGGTCTTGTGTTGTGCTGCTCTAATTTTGGGGAATTAAGAAGATGATTTATTTTTTCTCAATATTTTTGTTTTTCCAATTGTTATATCTGAGACTTGGGATCATATTCACTCCCGGGGGGGGGGGGGGAGAGGATTGGAAACCGATACCAAGCTGGTTTAGACACACTAGGTATGGGGTTCTTGAGCTGTCAATGTGCCAGAAACAGCAGGTAATGGCGTTGGTCAAGTTAAAACTTAAAACCGATACGGCGATACCTGATATCTTAGTTGTGTGAACCGAACGAGCCCTGATTGTGAATTTGATTCTGCCTTGTGCTTTTTCTCCATAATCAAGAAACTTGTAGTCAATTTAAAATATCATGCCCTTGTATCATCATTAACTACCTACAATGCCATTTGTTGCAAAATGGTTATGGTTCGCTAACATGAAATGTTGATGGAACCCTCAATGTTAATTATGTTGGTATAACAACTACAAAGATAGCAGCAATCATATCCCGAAGTTGAAAATACAAAAAGGTTATTTCTAAATGATCCATAATGAAAAACGCGTCGAGCAACGCATTCACCAACTGGTGCTTCTCAATATAAGAAACATAGACAGTTAAGAAGAGCAATTTATCGTATTCTCATTCCAAAGAATAGTGAGTTCAAAATAGAAAAAGTTTTACATGTATAAGCTTATACATATAGGGAATAGAGAAGTTACTAAACTACCCATTCTTTTATTTCTCTCTCCATACCATCTTTCATCTGCCTTTTCATCTGTTTCCCCTATCCACCCCACCAAACGACCACCCACCAGGGCTCCACCCCTCACTTACACCCCATTCATTAAAAGCCCATGTTCAAGAGACCTGACCCTTAGTTTAAAAAAGCACGCCTAGGCGCAAGGCGCCATGAGGCGCAGCTGTCATCGCCTCAGAAGCTTGAGGCGCACCAAGGTGCATGACTGTGGAATTTCATATTTCTTTCTCTTGTATCCTTACTTATACCCTTCCCTTTTGCCCCTTAATCCCTAGTTTTACTTCTTACCCATTGTCCCTCTTTAAATACCATAAAAGGGGTAATTTTTTTGCAAAATATGGTTTTGAAAAATAGAAGTTTTTCCGTTAAATGAGTGTGCCTCGTGTGCATGAGGCGTGCGCCTTCGCCTCGCGCCTCATCACAACAGCCCCCCAGCGCCTCGGTGCGCCTCGCACCTCGCGCCTCCTTAAACTAAGACCTGACCTCGCACGATGATTGGCTCCGTTCATCCACTACCCCACAAATCTCTTCACCTTTGCTTTTCACCCCCTCTCTGCCTCACGATACCAACTACCCTGTTTTCTTCTTTCTCAGACCAATCTCCTCATCCTCCTGATATTGTTCCTCCACTTCCACCATCAACCAACCTTAAATTTTCATGCCTATACAATTACTGATTGGAATGTTCATACTGATATGTTGAAATGGCCAGATAAGAATCTTCAACGTATTTGAATGTTACCACCACTGGTGTGAATGTGCACAGCTATAAAATGAATGGCAAGACGACCAACCTGAATGGAAGGAGGGTTACTAATGGGGAGGGGGAGGGGGGTGTACTTACTTCAAACAAGGGTTGTATGTGGTGGGAGAAGAAGATCTGCAATGTGGTTATAATGTCATCAACTTGGTCTTCGATTTCGGTTGAAGTGGGAGAAAGGTGGAAAGAAGTGCAGAGGGTGTTCTAGGGTAGGCTTTTGTCGCACAGTGCTTGTAGGTCATCTACGGTGGTTATGGGTGGTTGCGTGATGACATAGCCACATAGGTGGCTAAGCTGGTTGTCCTTTTGTGGGTGAGTTGGTGATGTTGAATAAGGGGGACGCAAAAGGCCTTAAGGTTAATCTAGGCTTGGAGGAGTTGATTTCATTAATGCTGTGTTTGGGGTAGTGATTTTCATTGCGAAATGTGTCTCACAATGGGGAGTGTAAATATCAATATGGGGAGTGGAAATATCATTAACCCTGTGCTTTTGGAAACTCAAAGAATTTAGAATCGGAATTGGCCCAATTTCAACTCAATTTCAAAATAATGTAAAATGGCCCGACATCAAATGACATAAAAAACCTAGTCCCATTTCAAAATATTGTAAAATGGCCCGGCCTCTATAGCTCTACCACGGCCAACCGTCGACGCCCGGCCAGCCAGGCGGCCACGCCTGCCACCGGAAGCCCTGACGCCCTCCCTCTGTTCTTCTCCCCTTATTCTATCTTCCATCTCTATCCCAGCCTTCTTTTGCCTCTGGCTTCACCAGAGTGGTCGAGTCCTCCACTAGGTGCGTCAGCGGCAATTTTTAAGGGGCTAAGGGGTGTTAGTTAAGGTGGTGGTAAAGGTGGTGTGGTACTTTAAAGGTGGAAGTGTTCAGTATTCAATTTCAAGCTTAGTTTAGTTTAAGGAGGGGAGGGGGGGGGGGATGAGGCACAAGGCGGAGGCGCACTCATTTAGCAAAAAAATAATCTATTTTTTAAAACCATATTTTGCAAAATATTACCCCTTTTTTGGTATTTATAGAGGGCCAATGGGTAAAGAAGTATTAACAAGGGATTTAGGGGCAAAGGAAGGGTAGAAATAAGGTTCCAAGAGAAAGAAAATTGGAAATTGCAGTCATGCGCCTTGCGCGCGCTTCAGTGCACCCTTCTGAGGGCAGCTGCGCCTAGGCTCGCTTTTCTAAACTAAGATTTCAAGGGGTAAGCATGTCATGACTTCAAATCCTGGAATTGAAATCATGAATTTCAGTTCACTTCCAAGTTCCCAATAACTGCATAAGGGGTAATATTGTCCTTTGGAGCATAGAAAATGACTAATTCACCCCCCTTATATACATAAGCTTATGTAGATAACCTTACTCTTTGAAATAAGACTGGGGTAAACCATGAAAAGGTGGACAGATGGTAAACCAAGAGAGTAATGGGGGATAAGCAAGAAAATACTTGCGAACAGAAGAAAAGAAAAGACATGATAAAAAAAAAAATTAGAAATGGGAAAACCTTTCGAATGGTAACAAAGAAGAAATTTAACTCAGAAGTGGTATGTAGATGCAACGGGAAAATGTATTACCGAACATTGATTACAATGACGAAGAAGAGGCATTCCCACGAAGACTTAAAGTTTCACTTTTTGAGGTTGTTGTATAGTTGGAATCAAGTGTTACATTCCCACCAATATTTGACTTTCCCTCTTTGTGGATAAGATTTCTGAAGATTGTCTAAGAGCATGATTAGCTCTCCTTTGTATATGCGCATTACCCCCGTGGTTTCCTTTCAAATATAGTGATAACCTAACTTCTGAAAAAAAAAAAAAATTGACGAACAAGAGGCTCAAAGGGAAGCCATGTATAGAAAACAAGCAAAAGAAAAGTTTAAGCATAAACATTTAAATCCCATCTTTTTCTCTGCTATTGTTTTATCTTTTTAAACATAGTACAAGCAGTTATTGTATTGACATTGAACCTGTGATTTGGTCATAAATTGCAGCCGTAAGCCCTTTAGTAGACTAATATTTATTTCTTGAATGAATGAAAATAAACGTTGAGTTTCATTTTATTCTTCTATCCTGGTGTGGGGTACAAAATCCTTATTTCGTTCTGTTTGATGTTATACTTGATATTCCAGAAAGTTGATATATTTTCTTATGTTGCAGGTGCCTCTCACCCTGGCTATACGAGTTGCAACGTTAAGGGGAACGGTCCAGTTACATGTTAAGCCACCGCCTTCTGACCAGCTATGGTTTGGGTTTACATCTATGCCTGATATAGATCTTCAATTAGAATCTTCTGTCAAGGATCACAAAATCACCAGTGGGCCTGTAGCTTCATTTTTGATAAATCGATTTAAGGTGAGAATCTATCATGCAAGATATGCGTTCGGACTTGTTTGTTCGTAAATATATTATAATCTGTCTTCACCATTTTGTAAGTTACATTTCACCCGGTCTTTTCATGCCACTTAAATTGTGTTCACTATAGTTGATTTTAGGAGTGTATCCATGTTTATAAACATGAGATGCTTCTGCAAATAATATTCTGAACTATTGCTTATTCGGTTTGGCCATATTATGTCTTTGTATATTAGCAGGCTAGTGGTTTTCAACCTCATCTATGGTGCCTTATGACGTTCATGTAGCTAATCTTGAATCACTGGGTTTAAGGGTCTGCTGCTCTTAGTGGATCATGTGTCATTGCTATCTGTTGTGGAAGTTCACAAAATTAATTATGCACGTTCTGGGTGTCATAACTCGTGCTTTAGGCTGTGAGCTTACATCCTATTTTGTTATCTGTCATTGGCTCGTCAACTCACAAGTCCATTATTGGCTCTCTGGTCCTGAGGATATTACATAACTTGCGTCTGCATAACCTTAGTTTGCTGTTTGTTGTTATGTCAGCTTCCAGAGGCTGATGCTAATTTCTTGTTGTTGGGAGTTTGGGACCTGTTAACTTAGATGATTCCAAGTTCACCAACCTGAGAAAATATTCTTGTGTGTGAAATGCAGGCATCTATTCGGGAAACTTTGGTGCTTCCAAATTGTGAAAGTGTATGTGTTTCTTGGATGTTAGCGGAAAAGGATGATTGGATCCCAAGGTGTGCTGCTCCGCTCTTGTGGTTGGGCCGGGAATCACCTCCTGATGCAGCCTCTCCAAATGAAGATTCTAACTCCCAATTGAGTAAACCCAAGGCCAGGGACAGAGAATTTGAGAGCAAGCAAGGGAAGCAGAAGAAACTTGACTCTATAAAGCAACCTATTCACGAAGCTAGAGGTCAAGTGGTACCATCAGCTGTCTGCAGAAGTTTATCTGAGAACAGCCCTTCAGGTGATTTAAGAACTCCTTTGTTACATAACGGAGAAGCCCAAAATTGTAGCATACAAAGCAGAGATGAGACTTCCGAGTCTCAATGGCCTTTAAGGTATGTAAGCTTGAAAGAAGAAAGCAATTCTATTGACGACGATGATTCAAAGCCTAAGAGGCTAGGAAGAAGATCGAGGATGCTGGATCTGGGTAAGAAAATGGGCGAGAAAATTGAAGAGAAGAGGCGCCTCATGGAAGAAAAGAGTAGGAATATTGTTGATAAGATGCGAGGGCCAGGGACTTGAAGCCTTGAAGGTATCCATTTCCTTTCAAGCAATGCGATTTCTCATTATCATTTATTCTCCTCTTTTCATAAGTGGTTTCTTTGGTGCGTTATCAAGTGTATACAAGTGTTCATTATACATTGTAACCAAAAAAAACAAGTGTTCATTATACATGTACATCAATTAGTACGATAGGAGGAACATTTAAGCTGCAGCCAAGAACTCCAAAATATGCATAGACAATTCGGCCGATTCGGTTATTTGAGTGTATAGCAATGAAATTTTCAACTGCCACCATGAAGACCTTGTTCGCAATTAAGAATGTTTAGAGCAAATGCATTGGTGTTACTGGCAAGTATTTTCCTACGCGAGGCTGCGTTGCAATTTCCGTCCCCATAGAAACAATCACGATGTTAATTCCAAAAACTAAGCCCCTTCATTTAACCGCATGATTATGGTCTAGGTCAAATCACAATATCCAAAATCAATCAGATTCGACTTGAAACCAATCTGCTGATCCAACAAATACTAGAATAGATTTTAAACTCGATTACCTCGGCTCGATCTCCCGAAACTAACGGGTCATTCCATGGTAAAACCATCCGAATGGATACGATTACGAGTGTTCAACTGGCCTTCTTTTTATGGTATAAATGAAAAACTAATGTTGCGAGGGCGGAAATATAAGAATTCGAACCGGGACAATCCCTAATCAGATTAAGTTCCTAGCTACACACAGGGATGGGAAAGAGACATGGATTGGATAGGGACATGGGGTACCCCTTGAATATACACATATGCAAGTGAACGCAGCCGAAACAAAAAGGAACAAAGGACTGCAGCAAAGAATGAGGAAGTAAAATAGATTAATCATTAATTCAATGACACATGTTAAAGATTCATTACATATCTTTACTTGCTTATTCGAGATTTTCTCAAAAAAAAAAAAAAAAAAGTGAAAAGCTCTTATTTAAAAAAATTATGTACTTACTCTGTATTATATTTATAGTTTCTTTGGATTTCGTTTGATTATAATAGAGAAATGCAGACTAAATGTAAAGAATTTAAAAAGATAAAACAAGTAATGGAGTAGTACAATAGGAAAACCGATTAATTAAAAGTTCTTTCTATTTTCAAGGGTCGGTATTAGAAGCAATAAGCATGGCCTCCCATTAATTGCAGCTTCGCCTTCAACCAACGCCTACCAATACCCATTTATTGCTGCCAATTACTCCCTCCCAAGTTTCCTTAGCATGGGCATTTAACCAACACCACTTTTTAACACTTGATGAGATTTTGAGAGGTGGGCTTCTTTACGAGACAACAATCGACTTATAGTCATACTCACCCTTTAACTACAACTCAGACAAGTAGCTGTCCATATTGATTAGTAATGTTAATTACTTTTTTTCATCTTTAAATTACTTTGTAAACCTATTGTGGAATTGTATACTAATACAAAAACTTAAGTCATTTTTTTATCGTTGTTTAGTAGCTTTACAACAATTATGATTGAAATGAGTACGACTCTAATGTGTTGGTGACATACGCAATACGAGTGGAGATCCTCTGTCTCATTCTTGTGTTCCACTCCATGTACTCCTCTAATCAAATCCTAGAAATCAATTAAATTATAAGTTTAAATGGATTTTTTTTATGTTGGAAACTGGGTTTGCAAGGTTGTGATTGGAGGGGTACATAAAGTGGTACACAAAGTGGGACAGAGAATCCTCATTCACGCAATACGTTGTCCTGATTTGCGACAAATGAAGTCATTTTACAGTATATTTTACGACTTTTGAAATGACCAATGCGAATAATTTAATTCTCTATAATGGCGTTAAATAAGTTGTATACTAATAGTGCATATAGAAAATACTAGTCTTTTCTTGACTATTGTTTACAAATAATTTAGATGTCTTATTCCTCTCTTTCTGTATAAGCACCATCACACTACTAACATATACACATGATCTCCATAACAAGAGAGATGTTGTTATCCCATATATTATCTAGTTGGGCATCTCCATCAATCCTGGAATAGAAAATGAACATTTCCCCAATTATTTGCTTATATTTGTAAGAAAATGTAAAAACCTTAGCCAACATTACACATATTGCATTGATTCCTAAAACTATTATGAGAGCGGAATATACACAATAATATCCAAGTATATAAATCCACGGTACATGTACAATTTACTAATACTGTTGTAAACTTTTACGACGACCACAAACTTACGTGACTAGTATTTTTTTGCCAGGAACAAACTTGCATGATTTTGGTTACATGATATTTCTATTTCCTAAGACTACTACTACATACTACTACTAAACTTTGCTTTCATCATTTCTATTCCACCCTCCCAACCTCCCCACACCCTTGAGTCAAATTCACGAAATTCTTCTCTTCTCTTCTCTTCCCATACAAAATTCATTTCTTCTATATCTCTTCAACTCCCACCTCCTAACCTTATATAAATGCTCTTCCCAAACACACCTCATTTATTTCTCTCCACACCTTACCAACAAAAAAAAAGGCAGGCATGACATCAACTGCAAACAACAACAACAATAACCATGTGATCATGGAGATAGAATCAAACAACAAGCAGCAACAACAAGAACATCTTCAACAACAAGGAACCATGGTTGTCGCAGGGTTGAGCCCCTTGAGTGAGACTCTATGGAGTCACAAGACAAACACGGAGCTTGTTGGAGACGTTTCGGCCCGGCTTACGTGGAAAGACTTGACTGTTATGGTCACTCTTAGCAACGGTGACACACAGAAGGTCTTGGAAGGTCTAACTGGTTATGCTGAGCCTGGTTCCTTCACTGCACTCATGGGTCCTTCTGGCTCCGGTAAATCTACCCTGCTTGATGCCCTTTCTAGCCGCCTCGCCGACAACGCTTTCATGTCTGGCACTATTCTCCTTAATGGCCGCAAGACTAAGCTCTCCTTTGGTACTGCTGTAAGTCCACACATATATTTTTTCACTTTTTTTTGGGTGTTGATATGTGATATTTTGGTAAGAACAAGGATTTTAATCTACTACATACGTTTTGTTTTATTATGGATAATTTTGTTTTACTTGAGATCTGCTTAAGTAAATGCTTTTTTTTTTTTTAAAGATGTGAAAGTTGATAATTGATGAATGTGATAGGTTTGTTTTGTTATTATCCAAACAAGTTGAAGGTCTTAACTCTCTTAAGGCTTGTAGTTAGAACAAATTAAACTTCCTATCCATTTTCCATTTATACTAATTAACTTTTGTGATGATGCTAAGTAACTAGAACAGAAATGGTAAAAATTGATTATTAATTAGTTCATCAGCAACTTTCATCCGTTGATTTGATTTTAATAAGATTTGACCTTCCTGCTAATCTAGGGTGAATGATGTTTCAACTAACCGATTTTTCTGTATTGCGCGTTTGCGCAAGGGTACGTGTTAAAACCCTATTATATGTCATACTTATGCGAGATTTTCACTTGGAAAAACAAAATATGAGATCAAAGTTAATTGATGATGGAATTTTTCGTATAAACAAGGCATGTAATAGACTTTAAAAAGCGAAACTTAAGTTAGGAACACAGAATTTCCTGAAATGTTGCCACAAGACAATTGAGAGTGATTAATTTAGTAACAAAGTTTGATGCAATTAATCAACCTTAATTATGAGTGCAGGCCTATGTGACTCAAGATGATAACTTGATTGGGACATTGACAGTGAGGGAAACAATTTCATACTCAGCTCGACTTCGATTGCCCGACAGAATGCCATGGTCAGAGAAACGAGCACTTGTAGAGAGCACCATTGTAGAAATGGGACTTCAAGATTGTGCTGATACAGTTATTGGAAACTGGCATTTGAGGGGAATAAGTGGCGGGGAGAAGCGACGAGTTAGCATTGCTATAGAGATCCTAATGCGCCCTCGGCTGCTCTTTCTTGATGAGCCAACCAGCGGTCTAGACAGGTGACTATTAGTTTGATCACACGTCTGATTGTTCATTAATTTTTTTTAATTTGAATTATGATGAGCTAGAAGGTTTGTTGGGGTAGTTCTATTAATTATTCTGTTCAATTATTCATGCTTAGTCACGGACTCACGGTGAATGGTGATGTTAGCTAACAAGGTTTGTTATTTCTGTTTTTGCTTCTTTTGTGTGTGTGTTATGTGGGACAGTGCATCAGCTTTCTTTGTAACACAAACATTGCGTGGGCTATCAAGGGATGGAAGAACAGTTATCGCGTCTATCCACCAGCCTAGCAGTGAGGTTTTCGAGTTGTTTGATCGATTGTACTTGCTCTCAGGGGGGAAGACTGTCTACTTTGGCCAAGCATCAGAAGCATATGAGGTAAATTTAACATTATTCACCTTTTTTTTGCCTTGTTTTTGTTGGTTGAGTTTTCTATTTCTATTAAAGTGACAAGTGTGCCCTTTATTTGATGGTTTTGACAGTTCTTTGCTCAAGCTGGTTTCCCTTGCCCTTCTTTGAGGAATCCATCTGACCACTTTCTAAGGTGTATCAACTCCGATTTTGATAAAGTTAAGGCCACCCTCAAAGGATCGATGAAATTGCGGGTAATTTCTATTCCCTGCTTCCTCTGTGCTGGTTTAATTTGATCAGTTAATATTCTTTACAAGGCAGTTGTTCTTTCAATGGGGTTTTTAACATACACTTAACCACTTACGATGAAAGATCATGATCAAGCAAGTTTGTTCATTTTAGTACGAATTACTGTGTCCTTGCTTGTCAGCAAATTAGAAAAGTTCACATTAACATTGCTGATTTGTTGTGTCCTTGTGCTGCTACTGACCAAATCTTCCTTAGGATGAGATGTAAGAGTGTAATCATGCTTTGCACTACTACACCTATGCGTTACAATACTCAATCGATTTCTAGTCAAATGATATGCTATGCTCTTCATGCATTATTCACTGTAAACTGCTGTAATGAACCAGTTTGAGGCAAGTGACGACCCCTTAGAAAAGATCACTACAGCTGAAGCAACTCGAACACTTGTTAGCTATTACAATACATCTCAATATGCTTACTCTGCCAGACAGAGAGTGGATGACATCTCTAGAGTTGTAAGTGTTTCTTCTAGTTTTCGGTCTAATCTTTGTTTTTGTTCCCTCCGTTTGCTACCATCATTCTAAAGAATCTAGCCAGGCGCACAAGATGTAGTTGTCTAAACTTATTTTCTGCAAACATTGGCAGAAAGGAACTGTTTTAGATGCCGGGGGAAGTCAAGCAAGCTTCCCAATGCAAGCTTTTACTTTAACCAAGCGCTCATTCGTCAACATGTCAAGAGACTTTGGCTATTACTGGCTGAGACTGGTAATCTATATTGTCGTCACCATCTGTATCGGGACAATCTATCTAAACGTTGGAACAAGTTACAATTCCATACTGGTAAGTCAAAACTTTTCATTTGATGCATTATCTTATTATTTCCCTTTGTAAGCTGTGCTCTTTCTATCCTAGAGCACTTACATATGCTAATATTTTTCGGCTTTTACAGGCAAGAGGGTCTTGTGCATCATTTGTCTTTGGCTTTGTTACGTTCATGTCTATTGGTGGATTCCCTTCCTTCGTTGAGGATATGAAGGTGAAATTACTCGTCCTTACTTCGCCTTTATTTCACTTTTGCAAAATGAAGGCTTAAAGCTTCTGGTTGCATACTTGCATATTAGTCACCCTGCTAGCTAACAATGTTCAATTTCAGGTTTTTCAAAGGGAAAGGTTAAACGGACACTATGGCGTGACAGCATTTGTTATCAGCAACACAATATCTGCAACACCCTTCTTGATCTTGATCACCTTTCTATCAGGGACAGTGTGCTATTTCATGGTGCGTCTCCACCCTGGCTTTGAGCACTACATGTTCTTCGTGCTATGCCTTTACGCAAGTGTAACAGTTGTTGAGAGCTTAATGATGGCGATTGCTAGCATCGTGCCCAACTTTCTAATGGGCATTATTACTGGCGCTGGCATCCAGGTAAATTCCCCAAAACATTTAACTATCCAACAATATCCAAAGTTCTGAAACTTTCATGATTACTCAAAGAATCGAGATGTGGTACAAAGTGTACTTATCTTTCACTTTCAAAATTCTATATGTTGAAGGCAAAATCTCTGATTATATGATTTCTGTGCACTTGTCAGGGAATTTTCATGCTAGTCTCTGGGTACTTTCGGCTTCCACATGACATTCCTAAGCCAGTATGGCGTTACCCGATGTCTTACATCAGTTTCCACTTCTGGGCTCTGCAGGTACACCCCCCCTGACTAATGCTGTCCCAGTTATTATTTCATCAGACATCACCACATTGTCTAACGTGACTAATTTGATTTATTCGAAAACAACACCGCCCATGCTTTATAATTGCTTAACCTCCATACCCTATAATCATGTATCATCATTCCTGAATGGGCTGCAATGCAAATGTATCTCAGGGGCAATACCAAAATGATCTTCAAGGTCTCGAGTTCGATAACCAATCACCAGACCTTCCGAAAATCCCAGGGTGGTACATACTGGAGTATGTGTTTCAGATCGACGTGAAGAGGTCCAAATGGCTAGATCTTTCAGTGCTGTTCAGCATGATAATCATTTACCGTATCATTTTCTTCCTGGTGATAAAGATCAATGAGGATGTAACACCTTGGATCGGCGGCTACATTGCAAGGAGAAGAATTCAGAGCAAGAACGGCACCCAGAATAACACTACAGTTGCACCTGATCGCCTCTCTCAGTCTCCGTCCCTTAGAGCCTATGTCGCTCGTCGTTCTAACAGTAACAGCAACGTCTACCAGAGGTCTTAAAAGAAGAATGTGGATAGTAGATGAAATGTCCTATATATACTGTCTGGTTATGATAACCTTGTGACGTGTGAATTTTTATGGTCTTTGTTATTATTATAGTTCAGGATAGAGCAGTATCAGGTAACACTTCTGTTTCAAGCAAGATCATGATTTTCTGCCAACCTTAATTTGTAATTTTAGTTTTACTTCAAAGATTAATTATTCTTTCAGGGTGAAATTTCGCCATAGAAACTACAGTAAGTGAAATATATGAATCCATAGTAACATCTAAACTTCGGTCTCGTTATGACTCTTTTAAGTCTATGCTCTACGTAAGACTGAGAATGTGGATTCCGTTGTTGCATATTGCCAATTATTTGTGCTATGTTGTGAAAGTGGTGTAACTGTCTGAGAATGACATTTTTATTTTCATTTCTTAAAAAATCGGAAATTTCATGTGGTGCCCTCTTTGTTTGCCAGTTTGCACATAGTGCATAATTGAACGTCGAAACGTTCCTCATAGTGTTAATCCAGGAGTAGAAATATGAAGGAAGGGGAATAGAGTCAATAGACATTTCATGCGTCACATGACTAATTTCATGAGACTTGATGAGAATTCAATAATTCCAAATCCCAAAAGTTTCACAATTCACTAGAAAAATTCAGTCAAAGTTCCTATTCAAAATCCATCTCCTCTAAACGACCAATTGCATTCCAATTCAACGGCTATAAATACTCTTGTAAACTTCTCTTCACAATTGCACTCCAAAAAAAATTCACTTGTCAACAAAAATTGCCCTGAAGATAATATGGCTGATAAAAATGATATTGCGAGACAGCGTGAGCTTCTATTTAGCACCCCTATTCCTGCTAAATTTAGTCTCATTGGTGAGAAAGCACTATCAAGATTGGTGATCAAGAGATATGATTTCAATGTAGATCATGTCCGAGCATGTGTTGCTGACAACGGGTGGAGTGAGATGAACAGAGAAGATGTTCATTACGCTATTCTAATAGTTTTGTTATCATCACAATACAATGCCATTCCTGTTAGTTCTGATGCCACGGCTACCATACCAGCAGCAAAAACTCATTCTTTAGTCACCCAAAGTGAGTTAGAACTCGGGAAGGCGTATGCGAAAGTTATTACTGTAGCATCCCTGCATTATATCTGCCAGGAACCTGTTGATGGGGAGATCAGGTGGTACGCTGCTTTCGAGGCTGCATATGGTAATTTTATCTCTGAAACAAAGTTTGGTGAAATTTGTGAGATTCTCATGACTAGAAATGCAATGCTAAAATTTAGCAAAATTGTTACAATTGGTGAGGTCGCGGCTTATAACAAGGTTGTTAAACATAGCTTTGACAGGCTCTCGTCACCCTCCCTTGTCTTCACTGCTATGAATGCAATTTTATCATCTGATGTGCTTTTGAGCCATATTGATTCAGAGTCTCTGCAACAGTACTTGGATTTTCACCAATGCGGAATTGCAGCACAAGTTGCTTCAGGTCCATTGAAGATATATTGTATCGGAAATGTCAATCCTTTGAAACAAACAGACATGTCTCCATCTGTGAAGATATGTGAGTTGTCTCCTGTTACTGCACCTTATGATGCAAGGCTATTGAGAAAGACAAAAATCATCCTAGAAGAGTACTGGATCGAGCACGGAAAATGGTATCAAGGGATCAGAGCGATGAAGGGTATGTCAATGTGTTCTGATGATAGACTGTTTAGAGTAATGGTGAGGGCAGTCATAAGGCAGAAACAGGAAGCTAATAACTCTGAAATGAAGTGGTCTGAGAAACAGATGCTGAGTCAATAGGATGTGTCTGTAAGAGTAATGACTTATTCTCATAACCCATTGGAATTGTTGACATGGACTTCTTAGCAATCAGGTGTCTGATTCCATGACGAAATATGTTGTTACTGAACTCGACATAGTGCATTAAGTGTGATTCAACCACCGATTTAGACTTTTTTAAAATGGTTCTCGTACGAATTAGTCGTAACACACTAATTAGCTTCAACATATTACTTGCCGAGAGTAAGTAACGCGTTACCAACAAATTGCTTCGATCCGTTGGACATTGCAGAATTCCAACGTTATCATATAAAACTTTCTTATCTCATACTATAAACTTTGTTATACTGTTTTCTATTCAAAATAAAAGTTTCCTTATTAATTTTGGCGGTGCAAAGAACTTTCCTTATTTTGATCGTATTAGTAATTGTGACCACCGACTTCAGGAATTTCATATATATACGTAGCATGGGATGATTAGACTAGGTTATACGTACTAGCTTCACATACACAATTCACCTGCTAAATTCTCATTCTAAAGCAAAAACTTGCTCTTTATCTTATGATAATAATATTAATAATCGCTTGCTCAAACGTCAATATGTGTATGATTGCGAAGAAAAGACCTTTCGGAGAAGTTGGTACCACACAAAGACCGACTACTCCGAAGAAGGCATGTTACGACATGAAAGATGATGAGAAACCAGGTAGTGACGAGTTGCTTCGTTTCGGAACTCAATATGCAGAGGATGATAAGAAGCCGTGTTTTCGAAATGAAGACGTCAAGGATGTGAAATTGGGATTTCCGCGGCCGAGGAAACCAAGGATGCGTGTGATTGTACCAAGTATTAAGTTTGAGTTTAACTACAATGAGGTTGATGATGATGCTGACATTGAAGGCGAAAATGAAGAGGAAGAGGAAGAGTATGAATTGGAGACTGTTGATGTGGAGCCTCGTCGTCGTTCCAAAAAGCCGAGGATGCGTGTTGAATTTTTTAGAGGGAAGGAGAGTAAACATGGAGAAGTATTTTCTGTTAACACTTTCTCAATTTAATCTCATAATAACTTGGCTCTTATATAG